>UESW01002682.1:148305-298152 GCA_900491605.1 Calamus simplicifolius | reverse complement strand
TGGTACGGGCTATGTCTTCTAAAGTCCTATTTTTTCTTTCTACAACTCCATTTTATTGGAGTGTTTTAGGTGCAAAAAATTATGATGAATGGCATGTTCAGTGCAGAAATTTTTAAATAAATTATTTTCAAATTCTGTTCCATGATCACTTCTAAGAGGCACTATGGTGTTGTTTTTCTCATTAGTGACTTTCTTGAAGAATTTCAAAAATATTAAGAAAGTCTCATCCTTGTGAGCCAAAAATAATACCCAAGTGAATCTAGAATAATCATCTACTATTACATGACCATATTTCTTTCCTCCTAGACTTTGGTTCTAGTATGTCCAAAAAGGTCCATGTGAATTAGCTCTAGTGGCCTAGAAGTGGAAATATTATTCTTAGATTTAAAAGAATTTCTAGTCTATTTTTCAAATTGACATGCATCACATATTCTGTTATTTTAAAAATCTAACTTTGGAAGTCCTTTAACTAAATCTATTCTAATTAATTTTAAAATTAGGTGTGTGCTTGCATGACCTAATCTACGATGCCATAATCATCCAATCTCATTCACATTAGCATTATCAGCAACTAAGCAATGATTACTAGTAGACAAATTATCTAAATCAATTAAGTATATATTACCATTTCTATTTTTAATAAATACAATGCTATTGTTAATAGGATTAGAAACAGTGCAGATAGAAGATTCAAATGAAACTTTGAAACCTTTATCACATAATTGGCTAATGCTAATTAAATTATGCTTTAAACCATCAACATATAAAACATTTTCTATAAAAGTGGATGGAGTTATTTAAATTTTACTAAGGCCCATGATTTGACCTTTGTCATTATCTCCAAAAGTAACAACTCCTCCTCTTTTATCTTCAAGGGTGATGAATTGATCCTTGTCACCCGTCATATGCCTTGAGCAACCACAATCAAGATACCATCTTCTTTTGATCTATTGGCTATAAGACACTCCTGCAAGATAATCAAACTTTCTATTTAGATACCCAAGCTTTCTTGGGTCCTTCATGGTTAGTAGCGATAAAAATTGTTCCTTTTGGAACCCATATTTTCTTTCCTTTAATCATCAAATTTTTGCTTGTTTCTTAATATTGCATTCATATGATTTATGTCCTTTTAAACCACATTTGAAGCAGGTAATATTAGGAGATTGGCCAGCACGTATAAAGATATTCTTCAAAGATTTTTGCTTCCTAAGAGGATTATATCCTAATCCTACCTTATCAAAAATAGCCTTTTGACTATCTAAAATCATGTTTAATTTTGAAGAGCTTAAGGTAAATCTATCAACTATATCCTTATATTTTTCTATTTCTTTCTTTAACTTAATGTTTTCATCAAAAGAATCTTCTTTTTTAGATTTTAAATCTTTAATTTCAAGAGTTAGTTCATTTTTCTTTGATTAAATTTAAGTTTTCAGTTTTCAAAGATTTATTTTTCTTTTTCAAAACTTTAAAATCATCAACTAATTCATTAAATGCATCAAATAATTCTTCAAATGTAAAGTCATGAGTTTCAGTACTTATCTCATCATCTTCTTTTGCCATGAAGCAAATGTTTGCAACTTCCTTTTGTTCTTCCTTGGAAGAGGATTCTTCGCTATCACTCCATGTGGCCACATATACCTTCTTCTTCTTTTTGTAGGTTCTCTTTAATTGAGGACAATCTGATCTAAAGTGCTCTGATTTTTACATTCATAATATATGAGGGGAGCTTTTTCCTTGTCCTTGTCCTTCTCTTTTTCTCCTTCCATTTTGATCCTAGATTTTCTTTTGTGGAAGGGTCTCCTTCTTTGTATGAATCTTTTAAACTTCTTAGCAAGGAGTGCAGTCTCCTCATCATCATCTTCTTCTTCATCACTGCTAAACTTTTCATTTTATGCAGCCTTGAGGGCAATTGTTCTCTTCTTTTTGACTTCTTCCTCTTGATGTTGTTTCATGGTCAGTTCATGGGTCATCAATTATCCAAGTAGCTCCTCCAAAGGTAATGTATTCAGATCTTTGGCTTCTTGGATGGCAGTTACTTTTCTTCCCATGATCTTGGAAGAGACCTAAAAATTTTATGCATCAAATCAGAATTAGTATAGGTCTGACCAAGACTTTTTGGACCATTAACTATATCAGTAAATCTAGTGTACATGCATGTGATTGATTTAGTTTGTTCCATGCTAAACAATTCATATTTGTGCACTAGAATATTAATTTTTGATTCTTTTACTTGATTAGTACCCTCATGGGTAACTTCTAATCTGTCCCAAATTTTTTTTATAGAAATACATGTAGAAATTCTATTAAATTTATTAGCATCTAAAGCACAATATAAAACATTCATGGCTTTTGCGTTAAGCTGAGCCATTTTCCTATCGTTCTCATTCCAATCCCTTTCGGGTTTAGGAACTATTGAACCATCTACTAAGTGTGTGGGTGTACTAGGTCCATTAATGATTACACTCCATAGTTCATAATCTAAAGCTTGAATAAAAAATCTCATTCTAGCTTTCTAATAAAAATAATTTGAACCATTAAATAAAGGAGGTCTATTTGTGGATTGACCTTCAGCAAATGAAGATCCAACTTGAGCTGTCATTTGGATCTTTGACTCTTGATCGTTAGATCAAACTGAAATGAGTACTATCTCTGATACCAATTGTTGACCCAGATGGCAATCCAAGAGGGGGGGTAAGTTGGGTTCTTTTAAAAAACTTTAACTCTTTTGACAACTATTTGCTCAATATGAAAAATGTGCAAATGTAAATAATGAAAGCTAAGCACAAATGAAAAGAGTAAAGAGAGAGAGGCAAAAGCACTACAAACACAGAGATTTTATAGTGGTTTGGTGTATCCAACACCTACGTTCACTCCCAAGCAGCACTTGGGTCCACACTATAATCCACTTGATTACAGTCGAGTTGTTTTACAAGCTCACAACTCAAACTTATTGTTTTTTCCAGGATCACAATGAACCCAGCTGATTTTTCTGGGCTCACCAGCACAAAACCCAAACCACAAGTTAACCTTAGCTTGTCCCGAGGTATACTACCTCCACTAATTCAATCACCGATTGAATTAGCAAGCAACAATAGAAAATAGAATTTGAAATACAAAACTGCTCCTCAAATGAGCAAATATTCAATTAAATAACAATGGTAAGAAAAGCCTGTTTGAAGCGATTTTGATTTGTACTTTTCTTCTTTCTTCTTTTCTTCCTCTCCTTTGAAAGATTGAATCACGCTTCAGCTCAGATTCTTCACTAAAAATTATAGTTGAGAAGTTAAAGAAATTTGGGGCTTTTTGAACTCCTTTTCACTTTGGAAATCTTCCTATTTCAAACTTTGGATGCTTCGGATTTCTCTTAAATCTCTCTTTAATGAATGGGCGTGGACTCAGAGATTTCTCTATTCTTTTTTTTTTACTAGATATATCTCTTGATTTTTCTGATATTTTCTCTCTATTTTTCTATTTTTTTCATTTTTCTTCTGTTCTCTTCTTTAAACGGATGAATCCCTCTTTTTATAGATCCATAGGTGAAATATAGCCATTGCAATGTACCTGGATAGTTTGTCCATACAAAAAATATAGTCGTTAGAAGTTAGGTATAGAAAATATTACCGTTGGAGCTGATCTGTCACTTTTGAAAAATGTTCTTGACAGGTTGGAGTCGACTCCAGCTTTTTATGTGTCGGCTCCAAGTCGGGATGTCCAAAAATAGTAACAAAGATCGTTGAGGAGTCGGCTCCGAAAAAGTTAAGTGTCGACTCGACGCATTCGAGAGTCAGCTCCAGAATCCAAAGGTGTCGACTCTAACAATGTCCAAAAAACATGCTCTTTGTACTCAGGTTAGAGTCGGCTCCAGAAACTCAAGTGTCGGCTCTACAACTTTTAGGTGTCGGCTTCCGAACTCCAGGTGTCAGCTTCAGAAACTGACACAGAAGGGAGAGAGGGAAGATCGGGGCCCGGGGGGAGGTAGGCGGGGGCGGCGGCCGTCCTCCCCTGCTTCCGTCGCACCCTGACCGGAAGCTACGAAAGCCACATGGCATCTGAATGGGGGCGAAACAGCAAGGGAGAGAAGGGGGGGGGAGAGAGAGAGATCTCGCTCCAGCGTCCTTAAGCCCGATTCTTCTCTGACATGGGCAACCAAGTAAGAGGGGGAGAATGGTAGGAGCAGTCAACGGTTTGGCCGCGGCCGGGTGGCACAAGCAAGATGGCAGCGAAAGCTGATTGATGGCTAGGAGAAGTCAAGGCGAACGCGAGAGAGGGAGGAAGGTGGGGAGGGAGAGAGAGCCGGGCGACCTTGAGGCAGTTGGGGGTAGAACAAAGACGAAGGGAGAAAGCGATGGCCCGATGCGGGGAATTTCCAAATACACCGCAAAAATTGCTCTCCACACCCCCCATATTTAAAAAAATTAAATTCCTAAACTACCCTTAAAACCCTCCCCCCACCTTTTTTTTCTCTCCATGGCCCTCTCCCTCACCCCACCTGGCCGACTCCTCCTCGGCCCTGGCACCGCCTCCCCCCCTCCTCGGCACCAGCTGCTCAGACCGCCCTCCCTGGCACTGGCTCACCTCTCCTCTTCGGCCCCGGCATCAGCTTCCCTCCTGGCACTGGCTCCCCCCCTCTTAGGCTCTGGCATCGGCTCCCCTCAGCACCGGCTGCCCTTTCCACCCACCGCCTCCACGACACTGTCTCCTCCCCTCCCCCATCCCCCTCGGGCACCGGCTTCCCTCCTTGGCCCCTGTCTCCCCTTATCCCTCTGTTCCGCTCTGTTGGGTCGAATAGAGGGCCTCTGTTCCACTAAACATGACCGAACAAAGGGTCAGGCCGAATAGAAGGCATCTATTCGACCCATCAGGGCCGAACAGATAGCTTTCGTTCGGTCCTAATAGATCAAATAGAGAGGATGAGGGAGGAAGGGAGGGCCAAAGCTGGGGAGGAAAGTCAGTGCAGAGGGGGCCAGCGTAGTCGAAGTCAGAGAGGGGAGTCGATGCGGGGAGAGGCTAGAGCGGCTGAGGCCGGAGAGGAGAGCAGCCGAGTGGGGTGTGGAGAGAAAAAAATGGGTGGAGGGAGGGATTTAAGGGTAGTTTAGAAATATAATTTTTTAAAAAAATTATTGGGTGTGGAGAGTAATTTTTGCAGTGTAGATAGAAACTCCCCCCAATGTGGGGAGCTTCTATTTACACTGCCCAAATTACTCAGTACACCCCCTACTTAACAAAAAAATATACCAATTTTACCCCTAAAAAACTTTACCAAAATACCCTTTGATTACTCTTAGCAACCCCTTAAACAAAACAACCCCCCTCCAACATGGAAAAAAAATTTCCTCAATCAATTTCAACCCTTATTTGAAGAGATTTCAATCTTTAATTGAATAAATGATAAGCAACTAGCGATTTGGGAAGGTTCTACGGACGCAAAGGTTCATTTTTTAACTTGTTTCGATTTTTTTCTTTCATGGTTCATGTTTTGTTCAGCCACATAGGGCTGAACAAATCACATATGTTCAGCCCTGGTTGGCCGAACAAAGACCCTATGTTTGGCCGGGATGGGCCGAACAGGTGACCTTTATTCGGCCCATTACAGCCGAATAGAGGGCCTTCGTTCGGCCAACCAGGGTCGAATAGAAGGCCTCTATTCGGCCCTGTGTGGCCGAACATGATCCCTCTATTCTACCACAAAGGGCTGAACAAGGAGGCTGAGGTTTAGTGTTTAGGGTAATTTAGAATTAGAGTTTAAAATGATTTTTTGACGTGTAGGGTGATGCTTCAACCGAATGCATCATGATTGTCTCTGAATGTGTGATGGATTACACAAATAAATTTACAACTTACAAAATCTAATAATTTTGATTGCAATTGTTTTATTAGTTGATTGAGCAATGTGTAAAATTGTCTACTCACATTAAACTATTTATTATGTAGATATTCAATAGTAGAGAAGAAATGTGTAATTGGTGTCGGGAAGCTAGGAGGAGGAATGGATTTGTTGTTATTATTAAAACTTCTTAGTCGGATGGCAATGTTAAGAAACCAAGAATTGTATTTGCATGCGAGAGGAGTGGTACCTGCAGAAGTAAATGCATAAAGGAAACGGGTTTAAAGACCAGGGCCAGTGACACTAAGAAGTGTGGATGCCATTTTGCCTTAAGAGGGAAGAAATTGAACACTGCAGATGAGTGAATGTTAATAGTCTTTTTTGGTGTGCACAATCATCCGGCTGCGAAGCATCTCGAGGGGCACTCATATGCTGAACGATTATCTAAGTAGGAGACTTCATTGTTAGTGGATATGTCAAAGAGTTTGATTCAGCTAAAGGACATACTGTTCACATTGAAGCAAAGGGATGCCCTTAATGTTATGACAATGAAGACGATCTACAATGCATGGCAGAGGTGTAAGGTTCTAGAGAAAGCTGAGAGATCTCAGATGCAACATCTTCTGGGTAAATTATCTAAGGTAAATACATTGAGTGGCATAGGAATTGTATTAAGTCTGATGTTGTGCGTGACTTGTTTGGGCACACCCTAGCAGCATAGATTTATTACGTGCATTTTCTCGTGTTTTGATAATAGATTGCACATACAAGACGAATAGATGCCATCTTCCTCTCTTAGAGATTGTGGGGGTGACATCCACTAAACCCACATTTTATATTTCTTTTGTATACATAGACTCTGAGCGGGAAGATAACTATACATGGGTATTAAAGAGATTGTGCAGTGTCATGATCGTTTGCCTAAGGTGATAGTCACAGATAGAGACTTGGCTCTATTGAATACAATTCAAAGGATATTTCCTACGGCAACATATTTGTTATGTACATGGTATATTAGTAGGAATGTTTTGGTCTAGTACAAAAGATTATTTAAAATGAAGGAGAAATGGGATAACTTTATAATGAGTTGGAATATGCTAGCGTTCTCCACCATAGAAGACGAGTATAACGATCACTAGAGTGCACTCCAGAGAGAGTTTAGTACCTATCAAGATGCTTTATAGTATGTGCCAGATACTTGGCTGAGCAAATACAAGAAAGATTTGTCGCAGCATGGACGGACGGATGTAGGCATTACGGAAATGTGATAACTAATAGGTATCACAAGAAATTGATTCAATTAAGAACTTTATAATTTAATTACGTATTTGTTATCTAACTTTTATTTAATTTTATTTACTTTACTAGGGCTGTAAGTGCACATGCAAAGCTTAAAAGATAGCTTGGATCAAGCCAAGGGACTTTCGAGTCATCTTGGACAAAAATACATAGTTTGATTGAGTTGCAGTACAGTGACATTAAAGCCTCATTTGAGAAGAGTTTGATAGTCATGCAACACAACTTTAAGCCTGCTAATATGCAAGGTTTCATATCTATAAGTGCATTAAATCATATCCTCGCCCAAGCGAACCAAGCCAATTTAGTTGGGATTGATGAATCAGTTTGTGGGTGTGCTATTCGATCCACACATGGTTTACCATGTACTCATGAGATTGTGTAGTACAGGATGGAAGGTCAGCCTATTCCCCTCAACTGCATAGATCCTCATTGGAGAAAACTTGATATGGTGAATGCTTCAAATATGCAAAGTATGAAGTTGAGCTGTGAACCAAAGTTGGATATAATTGCTCAAAAATTCAAGCAGCTAGATGGTGCTTCTCAATTGCAGATATTAAATAAATTGAGAGAGATTGCAAGCCCAGATAGTACTTCTCTTGAAGAACATGTAAAAAGGATGACTGGTTCACGTGGTTGTGCTTCATTGAAGGTTGATATGTCTACTCGACGTGACCCTTCTACTTTTGAGTTGGTTCTCTTTGAACAAGATAGTTATTCACCTGGTATGGGCACCCCAATGATCCAAGTGCAAAAGAGGCAGCCGAGGAATAAGGTAACAAGCATTTCTTTTGTTTTTAACATTGAGTATCAATGTGTATCGGGGCGTGCCGATGTGTGCCGGCCCATGTCGGGGCGTGTGGTTTGGCCCGTGCCAACCCGTGTCAGGGCATGAGGAGTGTGCCAATGTGTGCTAGCCCGTGTTAGGGCATGCGGTTCAGACCATGCCAGGGCATGCCTTGCCCATGCCGAGGCATGCCGTATCGGGGCGTATAAACCAACAATCTATATTGATCAAATTATTAGCATGTGATTATTTATAATATAATAAGAGTCATTCGATATGGTTTGCAGGTTTTTCGTCCTCGAACCCGGTCATATAAGCCAACAATCTATATTGATTAAATTTCAGATGGGTTGAGGCCATTCATCCAGCATATCAAGGATGTAAAAGCTAATGGCAACTGTGGATTCAGGGCAATAGCTGACTTGCTGAAATTTGGAGAGGAGGATAGGCTTCATGTTAGGAAGGATTTATTGCATGAGTTGCAATGTCATTCAAAGTACTATCATGCATTATTTGCAGTCGAATGGAGGTTTGACGAGATCGCTCATGCATTATCATATTTCGAGAATTGTCCTCCATCTGATTGGTGGATGACTATGCCGGATATGGGCCACCTTATAGCGTCCCGCTATAATGTTGTCCTATACCACCTCTTCTTGCAACATTGTCTTACATTCCTTCCTCTTAGATCGATGCCTCTTCCTCCTCTATCCCCCAAAGACATTGCAGCGGCTTTCATAAATGGCAATCATTTTGTGGAGTTATAAATTAAATGTCTCTTACTCATCCTTAAATGACTCATAAATTAAATGGGTCATATTGTTTACTAATTTATATATTTTGAAGGTATTTTTGCCGGATCATCCTGTTCCCCCAATAGCGACCAACTGGCGAAGATATTATTTACCCTGCTTTCGGATGGGCAACTTCATATGAATTTAGGATTTAACAGTTTAAACAGGCTATCTCATCATATGTTATTATTAGTGAGTCTATTGAGTTGTAGAGTGTATTTTTTATCAATCTTCAAATTTGTATAATGAACTTTCATTAAATTTCAATGTAAAGTGTATTAAATTTTGACTCTGGCTCAAAAAAATTTAATTTAAATGAACTTTCATTCAAATTTCAATGTATTTTACAAAAAGATATGCTAAAAGCTATAAAAATACATAAGATACACAATCCCTATCTCGCCGTCGTCGATGCCTGTACTGCTATGGCAATGCTGACTACGGCCAGGTACATCAGGCTCAACTATAGAGATATGCTGACCCTACAACACCTGTGTCATCTGCCCAATAATGTGGTATAGGTAAGTCCTCTGTGACGCAGCCTATGAATTCATAGAAAGAGTAATGCAAGAATTTTCTCACCACTTCTTTGTAACCCGTTAAAAACTTGTTGCAGCAACCCTTCCATTGATAATTATGTAAATAAAAAAGCACAAAGTATAAAATGTCTAATGACTAAAAATATTAAGTCATACGTGTCTGCAAACTATAAAAGATGCACTATGCATGTACCTCTTCCAAAGAGGGTCAAGCACGTAGAGTAGAATCCTTGGTGAGATATTTACTTTGGAATTAGTCCATTGCCTTGCATTTGTTCATGTAATTCCAACCTTTTTTCGGCTACATTGGGAGAACATTAGGGCTACAAACGAGTTGGGTTGACCCATGACCCAACCTATTCCGATCCAATTAGATCGATGTGATTTATATTTGAAGACCTATCAATTGCATTGGATTTAAAAAAATTGAACCCAATCTAAATTTTAGGTTAGGTCTAGCTCTTATATTTGTCAACCTGACTAAATGTATATCATCCAAATCTAATTGAAATTAAGGAAAAATGATCCTAACCTGATCTAAACCCAATCAACACTAACACAAAAACGTTGATCATATAAATTTCCTTCCCTATCACTCTCAATAAATTTTCTAATTCATTGAAGAAACTCTTATTTTAACTAATTCCACTTTTTCATCTCAACTACTAAATTTTTTTCATCTATTTTTACTTAGTTATATTCAAATTTCATATTTTATTATTTATTTTGATGAATTGTTACTTATAATGTCCTTNATCTCTGTGTTTGCCATGCTTATTTATCGATCTCTTGCTGTCGTGCTTTAACTTGAATTAATTATTTATATCCTCTCATCAATAGTTTAAATTGTCTTAAAAGGCTTAATTTTTAAAGAACCCAATTCACCCCCCCCCCTCTTGGGTTGCCATCTGGGCCAACAAAAATGCTCATAAATCCATGCCTAGAGCAGCATAATGTATCCACTAATCTATCTAACGGATGCCCTAGACACAATCCCCAACTGCCGATATAAATGAGCCAAGGCACTAGCACCCCAAGCATATGTGCTCACCCTATCCAAATCCTGAAGTAGAGAAGATAAGCTATAGGCACCCTCATCCCGCTTTTATCAACAAAGATATGCACCCTAACAAAAATAGCAAATACCCTCATGCTGCACACTCTATCCTATGGTAGCTATCTCTATCAAATACAGTATGAAAATGACTCTTCAACCACTTTAACCTCACAGACTGACCACGTACTAATGGCACCTCTTAATGCACGTCTACCTATGACATACCTAATAGCTTCACTAGTAGGTCCTCAGCATCCCAATCACTCATCCTATCACATGATAGTGACACTGAGGCACCCATGGCATTAATCCTGAATATGACGGCAACATCATCCAACGTGATTGTCATCTCGCCAAAGGAAAGATGGAAGGTGTTCATCTCGGGCTGCCATCTCTTTGCGATGCCCGAGACAAGAATCTTATCGGCGAACCGATAAGAGCAGTGCACTAGTTCAACCAGGCCTGACTGTTAAACTATTTCTCTGAACCTCCTATTTGATTGCCCTGATGCCCACCTCTACCACTTACCTACCATGGCAGCATGATTCATGCACTTCAGTGGGGCTCATTCCTGTAAAATATAAATGGATAACATTAATAATTTATATAACAACATCGTAATAATACATTAATGGAAATACAATAGAATAACAAACAAATAATACATGTTTCCTCTAGATGAAGGCTACTATATGTGTCTAAAACTACTAAGGACAGACTCATCCTCTGGATAGCCTAGACATGGCCCATCGCTTCATCTTCAACATTCATAGCTGGGATGTCCTTGTCTACTATCTCAGCTGGGGGCGATGGTGCAACAGGAACCTCAGGCTCAGTATGCCAGCCACAATGTCTCCTGACTGACATGTGAGTCTAACTCGTGGGTGACCAGCATCCATATCTGAAATATGGCATTAATCGGCATTAATACGCAAGATTAAAAGTGTTCAAATTTTTTTTCAAAAAACTAAACTATACCATTTATACATGTATTTTCATTAAAATAACATAATAAGTTTTATATATAAATATTTACTAAATAATCAATTTTTATATATTTAAATATTTGCTAAATATCAATTTTTTCAAAAACTACTTATAATAAATTAAAAAATTTTAAATCCTCTGCTCGGCCATACAGGGCCAAACAGAGGACTTCTGTTTGGCCGCATGTTATCCTTTGTTCGGCCCAACAGGGCCAAACAAGAAAATTCTGTTGGCCCTGATGGGCCAACCAAAGAACTCTGCTGGGCCTAATGGGGCCGAACAGAGAGTATATATGTTCGGCCTAATGGGCCTAAAGAGTGTTCTCTATTTGACCCATCAGGGCCGAACAGAGAGTCGGCCCAGGCGGTTCTTGCCAGAGGGGGGCAGAGGGGAGGGAGGGGAGCGAAGGCAAGGGAGGGAGGGTGGCAGAGGCGGTGGGTTTAGGGAACTCACCACCGCTGCTTGTCGGTGCAGGGAAAGAGGTCGTCGGGGATGCCGCTGCTAGCCAGTGCCAAGGAAGGAAGTCATCAGGATGCCGCTACTACTAGTGCCAGGGAAGGAGCAGGGAGAGAGGGAAGAGGGGAAGGAAGTCATCAGGATGCCGCTACTACTGGTGCCAGGGAAGGAGCAGGGAGAGAGGGAAGAGGGGAAGGAGGATTAGGGTGGTGCGTTGAGGGAGAGAGGGTGTGCAGAGTAATTTGGGGGGGTGCAAGAAGGGGTAGTTTAGGAATATCATTTTTTAGGGAGGGTGCAGAGAGTAAAAAAAATTAAAAGGGGGTCGTACTGAGTATTTTGGTGGTGCAAATAGAAGCTCCCCCCCAATGTGGGAGTGGTTCAGATGCCAGCAGCATGGCGTCCATGCCGGAGTGGTGAGTAGGGTCCTTTCATCGTGCCGAACATAGCGCAGACAGAGAAGGCACCCGGCCTAGGAAGCTTGGGTGGAGGGTGGGGGGAATGATTGCGTGGTCCTCGATTGGGTCAACCCGCTTGGGCCTAGCCTCTAAATAAGGCCGGCATGGGCCGGGCATCAAATTTAGGAAACACTTGCTGCATCGCCCTTCGGTGCAGCAAGCAAGCACGCACCGGATGCATGAATTAAGCGCGCACCCATGCCACCATACATGCTAGGGTCCAATCTCCACGGTCAATCTGTGCACCACACGCGTGGTGGCACGGGCGCGTGGCCAATCCGTGCACCCGTGTCCTCCTGTGCAGCAAGTTTTGGCAAAAATACAGCAAGACAAAAAAGTATACAATACATAGATAGATAGATATTAATATATAGATTATATACATATAACATATACATATTACATATACATATACATATACATATATATATATATATATACATATACATATATACATATATATATATATATACATATATATATATATATACATACATATATATATATATATATATATACATATACATATTGTTGCCGCCGGGATCCATCCTCCGACTCGGGCGTGGTCGATCTCCAGGAAGAGGGGGGCGGACCTACACAAGAAGTCCTCACGCGGAGGCGTTGGGGGTCGCCCTCCGCGGAAGACCCTCCGACGCTCAAGTCAGTGGAGAAGAAATCGGCGATCAACCAGATAATGAGGAGGTGGATCTCTCCGGGAGACCTCTCCGGGGAGGCCAATCGAGAGCTTTAGAGGCCAAAAGTACGAACGAGCAGCCGGAGAGAGCAGTGAGAGTGAGAGCGCACGTATGAGTGTGCCAAAAAGATGCGTACCTGAGGGAATCTGGGAGTGTCAATTTATAGACTGTCACCTGGACCTTGAGCATCTTCTGGAAGGTTCAGAGGTGTTACGATATGGAGGCGGATAGAATCGGGCCGTTGTGGGCCGTTGGAATCCATATCCTGTTGTTAGGGGATCGATGGCTGGGAGAGCTCCTTGATGTCTCGAGATCGGGTTGAGTAGACCTGGGGCAATTATGATAGGTTCTAGGCCATGCCTCGACATGATTCCTTGCGTGGAATGCCGTTATGGTAAGCCTGGGCTCTCCCGCGTCAGGTTCCACGGAGGTAGGTATTGGATTGTGGATCGCTTGATGAAGCCGGGCCGTGGAGACCGGGAAGGCCGAGCTATGGAAGCCCGGAAGGGCTGAGCTACGGAAGCCCGGGAAGGCCGAACTACAGAAGCCCGGGAAGGCCGAGCTACGGAAGCCCGGAAGGGCCAAGCTATGGAAGCTCGGAAGGGCTGAGCTATGGAAGCTCGGAAGGGTCGAGCTATGTGTTGACCCCAATTGATGATTTGATGATTAACAAAACTAATTGAGTATAACATTTGTTGTTACTAATGATTTTGATTAAGTCTTTCAGTTTATAAGCCTAATTCATGATCAAAATCAAGAAGGAAAATCAAGTTCTGGTTGAATCTAATGTCAAGGTAAGACTGCAGACATTAGAGTCGACACATGGAATCGCAGAGCCGACTCCGCAAAATGGCACGGACTTAGAGTCGACTCCGGGACTGTGAGAGCCGACTCTATCAGAAACAACAGAACGTTGGATTTTCAGGCCACGACTTAGAGTCGACTCCCGGACTGCTAGAGTCGACTCCAGAAGAAATTTGTGTCGACCCCAGAAAAGTCAGAGACGACTCCAGATCGAGCGGATTAAATTATTTCGAGTTAGAGCCGACTCCAGAAAAGCCAGAGCCGACTCCAGAATGTCAGACACGGCTCCAGAACTGTCAGAACGACTCTAAACTTTAACTTTATCAATTTTAATCCCAACGGCTATTGTTATTTATGGATCTAATCCTTTTTCACTTGCTTCTAACGGATAGTTTTGCACTATTTATGGATTAATCGAATCTATAAGAAGAGGGGTGATTGCATCCCAAAAAGAAGAGAAGAAAAATCAAGAAAGAGGCAAAAAGAAAAGAATAGAGAAAATCCTTGAGATCTATCAGAAAAGAAAAGAGGGAAAACCTGTAAGGAAAGATCATACTCATCCCCAAGAGAAAGAGATTCCAAGCCTTTGCTGTTCTACTTAGAAGAAATCTCAAAAGAAGGGAGAAGCCCTAGTTTTTCAATCTTCTGAACCTCAAGAGCATATCCAAAGGAAGATCCATTCAAAGGAAGAGAAGGAAGAAGCCACCAAGATCTTCGAATCAGGCTTTGGTTCCTAATCTCTATTTATTGTTTCATTATTGTATATTTGCTCATTGAAGGAGCAGTTTGCTTTTGTAAACTCATTACATTGTTTGCTGGGTCAATCTGGTGATTGATTCAGTTGAGGCAGTTAGCCTTGTGCAAGCATTTGCTTGTGGTTTTAGGTTTTGTGCTGGTGAGCCTTGAAAACCAGCTGGGTTCGTTGTGCACCCGGAAAACAACAAGTTTGAGTTGTGAGCTTGCAAAACAACTCTGCTGTAATCAGTTTGATTATAGTGTGGACCCAAGAGGTACTTGGGAGTGGACGTAGGTGTAGGTACACCGAACCACTATAAAATCTATTGTGTTTGCCGTGATTGTCTCTTTATCTTCAACTCTTCACTTATAGTTGCTTAGTTTTAAATCTGTGAATCTAAGTTTTTATTTCCGCTGGGGGTTATATATTCAAAAGAGTTTAATTTTTGAAAAACCCAATTCACCCCCCCTCTTGGGTTGCTATCTGGACCAACAATTGGTATCAGAGCTAGTGCTCATTTGATTTGATCTAACGATCAAGAGTCAAAGATCCACATGGCAACTCAAGCTGGTTCATCTTTTTCGAAGGTCAATCTACTAATAGACCACCCTTATTTAATGGTTCTAACTATGGTTATTGGAAAGCTAGAATGAAAATATTCATTCAAGCACTTGACTATGATCTATGGAGTATTATAGTCAATGGACCACACACACCCACTGCTAGAGTTAATGGCATGGAGATTCCTAAACCGGAAACGGAATGGGATGAACATGATAGAAAATTGGCACAACTCAATGCCAAAGCAATGAATGTCTTATACTGCTCATTAGATGCAAATGAATTCAATCGCATATCTATTTGCATTTCTGCTAAGGAAATCTGGGATAGACTTGAAGTTACCCATGAGGGAACAAATCAAGTCAAGGAATCCAAGATTAACATGCTAGTTCATAAATATGAATTGTTTAAAATGGATGCATGTGAATCTATTGCTGATATGTTTACAAGATTTACTGACATAGTTAATGGTTTAAAAAGTCTTGGTAAATCTTAATAATTCTGATCTTGTGAGAAAGGTCTTGCGTTCCTTGCCTAGGACTTGGGAAGCTAAGGTGACGGCAATACAAGAAGCAAAGGATCTAAGTACACTACCCCTAGAAGAACTGTTGGGATCCTTGATGACTCATGAGCTTCAAATCAAGCAACATGTTGATGAAGATGAGTCAAAGAAGAAAAGAAATATGGCTCTTAAGATTTCTGAATATATGGAAGAGCCTCATGAATCTGAGGATGAAAGTGATGATGAGGACATGGCACTCATCACAAGAAAATTTAAAAGATTCATGAAGAAGAAGAAGTTTGAAAAGAAAAAGCCCTTTGCAAGAAAAGATGAGGACAAGGGCAAAGAAAAGGAAGTTATTTGTTTTGAATGCAAGAAGCCGGGTCACTTTAAATCTGAATGCCCTCAACTAAAGAAAGGCACCCGGAGGTTCAAAAAGAAGGCAATGATGGCCACATGGAGCGATTCGGAAAGTACAAGTTCCGAAGAAGAAGAAAAGAGTGAAATGGCCAATCTATGCTTCATGGCGGACAACGATGAGGTAAGTCCGAGTTTTCTTGATGACTTCACTTTTGATGAATTACATAGTGCTTTTTATGAATTAATGGATGATTTTGCAAACCTAAGTTCAAAGAACAAAGATTTGAAAACTCAAATGCAAAAACTATCATTAGAAAATGAAAAGCATGTTGTTGATAAAGAACTTTTAATAAAAGAAAAAGAAAGTTTGAAAAATGAAGTTGATAGACTTAAGCCTATAGTTGATAAATTTACACTAAGCTCTATCAAACTTAATATGATTTTGGAAAATCAAAAGGCTATTTTTGATAAAGCTGGATTAGGATATAATCCACTTAAAAAGCAAAAATCATTGAAAAACATTTTTGTACATGCTGAAAAATCATTAAACATTACTTGTTTTAAATGTGGAGACAAAGGACATAAATCATATATGTGTAAATCTTCACATAAAAGAAAAAGATGATTTGGGTTCCCAAAGGAACAATTTTAATGCTTCTAACCATGAAGGACCCAAGAAGGCTTGGGTACCTAAAATTAAGACATAAATGTTTTGCAGGAGTGTCTTGCAGCCATCAGACTGAAAAGAAAATGGTACCTTGGACAGTGGTTGCTCAAGACACATGACGGGTGACAAAGATCAATTCATCACCCTTGAATCAAAAAGAGGTGGAGTAGTTACTTTTGGTGATAATGGTCAAGGCCATATCATGGGCATTGGTAAGATTCAAATTACTCCATCTACTCATATTGATAATGTTTTATATGTTGATGGACTTAAACATAATCTAATAAGTATTAGCCAACTGTGTGACAAAGGTTTCAAAGTCTCCTTTGAAGCTTCTGTTTGCACTGTTACTAATCCCATTGATAATAGCATTATTCTTGTTGGTAAACGCTATGGCAATGTGTACTTAATTGATTTGAGTAATTTATCTCCAAGTAATCATTGCTTAGTTGCTGATAATGCTAGAATGAATGAGATTGGTTGGCTGTGGCATCGTAGATTAGGTCATGCAAGCACACACCTAATTTCCAAATTATTGAAAATGGATTTAGTTAAAGGTATTCCTAGTCTAAATTTTGAAAATAATCGAATATGTGATGCATGTCAATTTGGAAAACAAACAAGAACTTCTTTCAAATCTAAGAATGTTGTTTCAACTACTAGGCCACTAGAGCTACTACACATGGACCTTTTTGGACCTACTAGAACCACAAGTCTAGGAGGAAAGAAATATGGTCTAGTGATAGTAGATGATTACTCTAGATTCACTTGGGTAATGTTTTTGGCTCACAAAGATGAGACTTTCTCAATATTCATGAAATTTGTTAAGAAAGTCACTAATGAGAAAAACACTACCATAGTGTCTATTAGAAGTGATCATGGAACTGAATTTGAAAATCACTTATTTGAAAAATTCTGTTTTGAAAAAGGCATACATCATAACTTCTCTGCACCTAGAACACCACAACAAAATGGAGTTGTAGAAAGGAAGAATAGGACTTTAGAAGACATGGCCCGTACCATGCTATGTGAAAGCCAACTTCCAAAATATTTTTGGGCGGAAGCTATAAACACAGCTTGTTACATTCTAAATAGAGCCCTAATTAGACCTATCCTTAAGAAAACTCCCTATGAACTTTGGATCAATAGGAAACCAAATTTAAGTTATTTTCATGCATTTGGTTGTAGATGTTTTATTCATAACAATGGTAAGGATAATCTTGGGAAGTTTGACGCAAAGTCTGATGAAGGTATCTTCCTAGGATATTCTACATCTAGCAAAGCATATAGAGTATTTAATAAGAAAAGCTTAGTTGTAGAAGAATCCATTCATATAGTGTTTGATGAGTCTTTAGCATCAAGTTCAGATAAAATTGATGATGAGGAAGATACATCTTTGATTGAAAGAATATTGAAAAATTAAATGTATCTTCAGATCAGGAACCTGAAGTTAAGGATGATGACTCACCTAAGGATGATGGTATTGATACTGTTCAAAATGATCAAGATCTACCTAGAGATTGGAGATATGCTTATGGTCATCCTAAGGACCTAATCATAGGTGATCCATCTCAAGGTGTAAGGACTAGATCATCAATGAGAGATATCAATAATCATCTTGCATTTGTATCTCATATAGAACCTAAGACTATAGAGGAAGCCGAAAAGATAGTTATTGGATGTTAGCAATGCAGGAAGAATTAAACCAATTCACTAGAAATCAAGTTTGGACCCTAGTTGAAAGACCTAAAAATCACCCTATAATAGGATCTAAATGGGTATTTAGAAATAAATTAGATGAAAATGGCATAGTAATTAGAAACAAAGCTAGACTAGTTGCAAAAGGATATAATCAAGAAGAAGGTATAGATTTTGATGAAACTTTTGCACCTGTTGCTAGATTAGAAGCCATTAGGCTACTACTTGCATTTGCATGTCATATGAATTTCAACTTATTTCAAATGGATGTTAAAAGTGCATTTCTAAATGGTTTTATAAATGAGGAAGTTTATGTTGAACAACCTCCTGGTTTTGAAGATCATGAATTTCCAAACCACGTCTTCAAACTACACAAAGCACTTTATGGTTTAAAGCAAGCACCTAGAGCTTGGTATGATAGATTAAGTAAATTTTTAATTGAAAATGACTTTTCTAGAGGAAATGTTGATTGTTTTTAAAAAGAAAAGGAAAGGATTTATTAATCGTTCAAATTTATGTTGATGACATTATATTTGGTGCTACTAACAATCTCCTTTGTCAAGAATTTGCTAAGCTAATGCAGGGAGAATTCGAGATGAGCATGATGGGAGAACTAAACTTCTTCCTTGGACTTCAAATCAAACAAGAGAAAGCGGAATTTTCATTAACCAAACAAAGTATACAAAGGAAATACTCAAGAAATTTGGTATGGAATCTGCTAAACCTCTTGGTACGCCAATGAGTCCCTCATGCAAGCTGGACAAGGATGAAGTAGGTAAGAAAGTAGATCAAAAGCATTACAGAGGTATGATTGGATCACTTCTTTATCTAACTGCAAGTAGGCCAGATATCATGTTTTCTGTCTGCTTATGTGCAAGATATCAATCTAATCCTAAGGAATCACATTTACTTGCTGTTAAAAGAATCTTTAGATACTTAAATGGAACTAAAAATGTAGGATTATGGTATTCTAGAGACTCAACCTTAAAATTGATTGCTTATTCTGATTCTGACTATGCTGGTTGTAAGTTAGATAGAAAGAGTACAAGTGGGGTATGCCAACTTTTAGGAAGTAACTTAATCTCTTGGTTTAGCAAGAAGCAAAATTCGGTTGCATTATCCACTGCTGAGGCAGAGTATGTTGCAGCTGGAAGTTGCTGTGCTCAAATCCTTTGGATTAAGCGACAACTTGAAGATTATGGTATCACACTTGATAAAATACCTATTAAATGTGATAATACTAGTGCTATCAATCTAACTAAAAATCCAATTCAACATTCAAGAACTAAACACATTGAAATTAGACATCACTTTATTAGAGAACATGTAACTAACAAAGATGTTTGTCTTGAATATGTTAATACTAATGATCAATTAGCTGATATCTTTACCAAACCTTTGAGTGAGGAGAGATTTTGCTATCTTAGAGGAGAATTAGGAGTTTGTGATCCTTTAGAATAATTTTCTGAAACTCCTAAGGACAACAACTATCTAGAATTCTATAATTTCTTGAAAATCCTCTATGTTCAATAAGGAAATTTATCTAGAAAGTTGATTTATTGTTTCCCCAATTGTTAAGGAACACTTATCTAGAGTTTGATGATTAATTTGATCAGTTTCAGATCCTTGAAATTGATTTTTCTCTGAAACTTTGGAGTCGACCTGCAGTTTGTGGAGTCGACACCTTCTTATTTTGATGTTCTGTCTGGGCAATTAGAGCCGACTCTGGCTTCTGTAGAGCCGACTCTAATTCGGGCGCTGACAGATTCTCTGGTTCGGAGCCGACACCTCATTTTCGGGAGTCGACTCTAAGTGGAACTAGGTCAAAATAAAAAGGGCGGAGTCGACCCCAAATGATTTCTATCGTCTCCTAAACCATTTCAAGCATTCCAAACTGATTCCAAACCCTCCAAATCCCTCAAAACCCTTGATTACTCTGTCCAATCGAATCCAATGGCTCCCAAAAGGCGTGCTACCATTGGTGGTTCGACTATTCCGACGAAGCGCCGTTCAAATCGGAGGCAACCTTCGTCATCTTCTTCATCTGCCACCCAAGATGACTCTCCACCCTCACCATCTTCTCCAAAAGTCGACCAATTAGCTGGTAAGGCCATTACAACCGGAAGGAAAGTCGATTTCAACTTTTTTATTTCGAAGGCTTTGCTATTGGGCGATTATTGCAAGAAATGGGATGGGAGAAGGTCTGCTCTTTGGATATCCCTACCTACCCCGCCCTAGTAAGAGAGTTTTATAATGATTTAAGTAGAGGAGAGGGAGGATTAGTAAGTGTTGTAAGAGGAACAAAAGTAGTCATCACAGCCGAATTCTTGGTAATTTATTGGAAATGCCTACTGTTGGACTTATTGAATATCATCATGAAGATAGAGGAGGAGCTCTATCAAGGATGTTAGGAAGAGAAGTCTCTGAGTTTGAGGAAATTTTAGCAAACCAACTTAATTTAGAACTCAGACTGCTTCACAATATCTGTGGGAGGATTCTTTTTCCTAAAATCGGAAGATTTGAGTATGTCTCGGAGCGAGACGTTTTATTAATGGACTGCATACTCACTGGTAGACCCTTAAATCTTGCTGAGATGATGATAGGCTATATGGCGGAGGCAGCTACTAAGAAAAGATCAACATTGCCATATGGTATGGTTTTAACTTTAGTTTTCAGAAGCCAAGGTGTTCTTATAATGGACAATGAGCCACTAAGGAAGTTAAGACATACAGATTATTATAGTGTCTCTACTATTCACCGAATGGGCTTTAGAAAAGAGAATGGAAACTGGATTAAAAGAGGACATGAGGCCAGAGCTGAGGAGATTAGAGTTGAGGAAGTCAGAGGAGAAGACTTTCCTGGACCTTCTGCTGGACCACCTTCTGCTGGACCTTCTGCTGGACCTTCTACTGGACCACCTGCTGGACCCTCAGAAGCTGGACCAAGCTCTCAACTTCCACATCAGTCAGCAATGGCATCAGAAAGATTTTCTGAGGAGCAAATTGGTCAGCTCAGGGCTTTACTTGCTGAGTATGACAGTGTCAGAACAAATGATATGTGTAAATTAAGAGAAGAGTTCAATCAACTAAAAGATGAGATTAATTCAAGACTCGACATGATTTCCTTTCTCTTAGCAATTCTGTCGAATCCTTTAGCACTGATCTTCATAGTATTTTTGAAAGGATGGAAGGGATTGACGGTTCTGGAAAATATCTTCATGCTACAAGTCAACTAAAGAAAGATATTGACCTTGCCGTTTCTCAGATTGAAGCATGTCTTGAAAGCTTTAAGAAAACCCAAAAAGATGATGTTATGGAGATGATCGGACATCTAAAGAAAATAGTGTACAAGCATATTTGATCCTAGGTTGTATCTTAGGATTTCTTGTTTTCTTTCTTAGCATGTATATAGGACTTATGTTTTTTTAATACATGTAATAGATCTTGTTTTGGAGTACAAATGGTTGAATGAATATTACACTTTGATTACAAATTTGTCTTTGATTGAATGTCAATGAATGTCAATCTTTATTCGAACCAACATCCTCGCTTTGATAACATTCCTTATTTGCTTTTAAAACTCACCTTATTGTTGATAACAAAAAAGGGGGAGAGATGAGTGTAATGCATAAAAAGGAAAGAGAATTAATGCATAAAAAGGAAAGAGAATTTTTAAGTTTAAGAATAATTAAGGTAATTCAGTCTATCTACATAGGGGGAGTTATTCAATGCAGGGGGAGCTTAATAAAATTCTCCATATAAAACTGAATCATTTTGATTGATGTCATGTTTTATTCATTTTAAATGTTGGCATCAAATTCTCTATTACAAAGTCTCTAAGCTTTAAATTTTCAATTCAAATGAATTTCTTTAATGCATATACTCAAAGTTTTTGTCATCATCAAAAAGGGGGAGATTGTTGACCCAATTGATGATTTTGATGATTAACAAAACTATTTGAGTATAACATTTGTTGTTACTAATGATTTTGATTAAGTCTTTCAGTTTATAAGCCTAATTCATGATCAAAATCAAGAAGGAAAATCAAGTTCTGGTTGAATCTAATGTCAAGGTAAGACTGCAGACATTAGAGTCGACACATGGAATCGCAGAGCCGACTCCGCAAAACGGCACGGACTTAGAGTCGACTCCGGGACTGTGAGAGCCGACTCTATCAGAAACAACAGAACGTTGGATTTTCAGGCCACGACTTAGAGTCGACTCCCGGACTGCTAGAGTCGACTCCAGAAGAATTTTGTGTCGACCCCAGAAAAGTCAGAGACGACTCCAGATCGAGCGGATTAAATTATTTCGAGTTAGAGCCGACTCCAGAAAAGCCAGAGCCGACTCCAGAATGTCAGACACGGCTCCAGAACTGTCAGAACGACTCTAAACTTTAACTTTATCAATTTTAATCCCAACGGCTATTGTTATTTATGGATCTAATCCTTTTTCACTTGCTTCTAACGGATAGTTTTACACTATTTATGGATTAATCAATCTATAAGAAGAGGGGTGATTGCATCCCAAAAGAGAAGAGAAGAAAATCAAGAAAGAGGCAAAAAGAAAAGAATAGAGAAAATCCTTGAGATCTATCAGAAAAGAAAAGAGGGAAAACCTGTAAGGAAAGATCATACTCATCCCCAAGAGAAAGAGATTCCAAGCCTTTGCTATTCTACTTAGAAGAAATCTCAAAAGAAGGGAGAAGCCCTAGTTTTTCAATCTTCTGAACCTCAAGAGCATATCCAAAGGAAGATCCATTCAAAGGAAGAGAAGGAAGAAGCCACCAAGATCTTCGAATCAGGCTTTGGTTCCTAATCTCTATTTATTATTTCATTATTGTATATTTGCTCATTGAAGGAGCAGTTTGCTTTTCTAAAATCATTACATTGTTTGCTGGGTCAATCTGGTGATTGATTCAGTTGAGGCAGTTAGCCTTGTGCAAGCATTTGCTTGTGGTTTTAGGTTTTGTGCTGGTGAGCCTTGAAAACCAGCTGGGTTCGTTGTGCACCCGGGAAAACAACAAGTTTGAGTTGTGAGCTTGCAAAACAACTCTACTGTAATCAGTTTGATTATAGTGTGGACCCAAGAGGTACTTGGGAGTGGACATAGGTGTAGGTACACCGAACCACTATAAAATCTATTGTGTTTGCCGTGCTTGTCTCTTTATCTTCAACCCTTCACTTATAGTTGCTTAGTTCTAAATCTGTGAATCTAAGTTTTTAATTCCGCTTGGGGGTTATATATTCAAAAGAGTTTAATTTTTGAAAAACCCAATTCACCCCCCTCTTGGGTTGCTATCTGGACCAACACTATGGAAGCCCGGACGGGCCGAGCTATGGAAGCCCGGGAAGGCCGAGCTATGGAAGCCCGGAAGGGCCGAGCTATGGAAGCCCGAAAGGGCCGAGCTATGGAAGCCCAGAATGGCCGAGCTACGGAAGCCCGAATGGCCGAGCTATGGAAGCCCGGAAGGGCTAAGCTACGGAAGCCCGGGAAGGCCGAGCTACGGAAGCCCGGGAAGGCCGAGCTACGGAAGCCCGGAAGGGCCGAGCTACGGAAGCCCGGAAGGGCCGAGCTACGGAAGCCCGGAAGGGCCGAGCTACGGAAGCCCGGAAGGGCCGAGCTACGGAAGCCCGGAAGGGCCGAGCTACGGAAGCCCGGAGAAGACGAAGGGAGGAGGTCGGCTTTAGCCGCCTTGCATGGATATTGATGCAATGATGATTTTACCCCCCAACACATGCCCTCCACTCCCTAGTTCGAAGCGTAGGTTCGGGCATAGGGAGTATAAGTTCAAATGGCGCGTCCTGGATGGGACGTCTTGGTTTAGACAGCTCGTGCAATGATGCCCTAATTAATGCGACAGGGCCATCCTGCCTTCGGGGCTAAGGCTCCTCCAAGAATGACGGTTGGGATTATGCCACGTTGCGAATCCCGGTCGGTCGGGCATTTGTCGAGGCGGTTCCGGACACCTCGGGTGAGACGGCCCGCCTCCTCTCGGCGGCTTCCTTAGCGGGGAAGCAAAGCGAAAGCCGCATTATATATACATGTATGCATGTTCGCAGCGTCCTCTCATCTTGCTTTTCAAAGAATTTGGCCTTTCATCCTTCTCGATGCTCATCATTTTCTCTTGGTATTTCTCTCAATCGAGATGGAGATGAGTCCCAACGATGTGGTTTTAGAAATCATTGCTAAGGATTTGGGGAGGATTCATCAGTGGTATGGCATGCCCTCGGATGTCGTTCTGCGGGCGCCGGAATCTGGGGATAGAGTCACTCGGGATTTAGAGTCTGGGGTTTTCGTTTATGAAGATAGTTTGAAGGCAGGCCTCCATTTTCCTCTCCACCCATTGGTGAAGGAAATCATGACCCACTATAATATCTGCACGTCAATGGTGGCTCCAAACAGTTGGCGGAGCATCATCGGATTCATCTCAATGTGCCACCAGATCCAAATCATCGCCACTCTCCTCCTTTTCTGCGCCTGCTACCATTTGATTCCTGGGAGGAAATCAGAGTGGCCCTACATTGGACCCCGAAGATCTTTCAACGTCATTGTGGATAAGCCATCCTCCATCAAGGGGTGGAAGAGTCGGTTCATTATCGCAAAGGGGAATATCGGTTCCGGCTTCCCTTGGAAATGGGGGAATTTTGTGAGGGATGCGGAGACACATCCAGTTTTGTCGGCGCAGGAGGAGAGGGACTTGGATGTCCTTCGCAATGGCCAGGTGTTTTCGGCCAACGATCTGCTATCGGAGGTGGCCCTCTTCGCAGCCGGGCTCAGCCCTCTGGACCCGCAAGGTGAATCCCTTCTTTTATCCCTTTCTCGCTGTATGTTTTTTCTCGATGAATGTGTTTGGATCTGAGTATGCGTCTTTCATTCTAACAGCCAAAAGGTCGGCATTGACGAAGCTCTCCAAGAGGAAGAGAGGAAAACGCCCAGGGGAGAGTAGTGGCGCAGATAGCGGTCGGCCCGAAAAAAGGGATCACACCTCCGCAAGAAGCCCGCCGGATGCCAAAGCAGTCATGACAGGAGCGCCGGGGTGAAGGAGGATCCGGGGAGAACGGTTATGGCCCCCGGCCCTCTCATGTTGGAGATATCGGATAGCTCGTACGAGGCTCCGTTGGCTCGTCCGACCGTGCCCCCCCTGAAAGAGGAACCAGCGACGGATCTGGCAGAGGCGGTCATTTCTGAGGGGCCTGTTGTCCCCGCAAGATCGCCATTGGCTCCAGCAGGAGAGGGAGAGGAGACAGCTACAGCCGGGGAGGTTCAGGGAGAGCTCCCTCTTGGTCTCTCTGCAGGGGAGTCTGGTAGTAGTGAGGTCGGACTGTCCTCGATGGGTCAAGAGGTGGGTCAGACCGAGGCTTCGGGGGAGCCTGCGGAGGAGATGCAGGTGGTGGTAACCGGGAAGGGTGCGTCAGAGGAGGAGGTGCAGCAAGGTGGGAGTCCCGCAATTGGGGCCCCTTCGAAAAAGATTTTGGGGAGGCTAGCGCTTGGGCTGGCCGAACTATCTGAAGAAACCCAAGCTAGGGCCTTGGTAGAAGAGGCTGGGAGGTTGAAGGCCTCTCAGACGGAGGTCGCCCAGGCCGGTCCCTCACGTGGGGACGGTCAACCCAGCAGCTCGAGCACTGGCATTGAGGAGGCGTTTTCCGCCTTAATGAGGTCGGCCCTGTATACGGGCGCAGATCCTTCGGCGGACAAGTTTGCGGATTTGGAGTTGGTTGATGCTGCATTCGGGCAGCAAGGTGTGGCTGAAAGTGTTCATCTCCTCCTCGATATCAATAATATGACCCTGATGAGGATGACTCGGGCCTATGCCTCGCGGGTGAGTTGTCATTCCCGGGTAGTGGATATATTCTGGTTGACTTAACTCTCGCTCATTCACTTTTTTATCTTGCAGAGTGTTTTGCTCTCTCGGGCGATATGCTGGCGTTTAAGTTTGGCGATAGGGGCCAGTGTTCAAGCCAGGAGAGATAATGCCAAACTCCAATCGCGACTGAAAGTGTCCGAGAAGTTTGAAGAACTTATGGCTATTAGCGATAGGAGTTTGAAGGGGATAAGGGCGGCGCACCAGGCCGCCCTGGCCGAAGTGTCCAAGCAAAAGCGTAGAGTGGAGGAGTTGCAGGAACTCCTGGCGAAAAACGACGATGCATGCTTGGAACTGGCCAGAATAGAGTCAAAACACTCCGAGGAGGTGAAGGCGATGCGGAGAGAACATAGCGAGAGTATGGGTCGGCTGGGAAGGGAAGCCGCCGACGAGAGGAAGCGTTTGACTAGGATGCTCGATGAGGTGGAGGAGCGACTGAAGCGCCGCGATAGCGAAATTGCCCACTTGAGGAGGGCGCTAAATGGCAACAAGGGGTGATAGCTCGGGTGAACAACGAGCTATCCCAAGCCCGGGAGGATGCTGAAGCCAAACAGTCGAGGATCAACAATCTACAGGAGAGAGTCGAGCTGGTCGGGGCCGACAGAACAAGGGCCAGGGGCGAGGCCGAGGAGCTGACCAAGAGGCGGCCAGACAAGAGGAGGAGGTATTATCTCATTCCCTCTTTTTATCTTATCCTGTCGACCTCTTGTGATGCCGATTGATTCTGGTTTTTTTCAGATGGCGAAGTTGGAGTTGGAGATTCGGGCTCTTCAAGGCGAGCTTGTGTCCAACCGCAACAAGAGCTCAGAATTCGAGACGCGGGCCAGTGAGTTCGAGGAGGAAAATATCATTATGCGGGCCCAAGTCGCAGAGGATGAGAAACAGGCTGCTGAGGCCAACATGCAGCTCGCCATACTTAAGGGGAGGCAGGACGCTATCGGCGTTGACGCCTTCCGACTCGGGATGGAAGAATGTAAAGAGAGGATATCCAGTGAACACCTGGAATGGGATCTTTCTTTCCTGAATACTCCTGATGATGGTTAGTTTGAAGAAGAAGATGAAGACGAATATGTTGACATCTTCGATGCCGATCCTGGCGCCATCCCTGGTCCCAGTGAAGCCACAGCTTCTAAGGGGCGATCGCAAACTGCCGCTGGGGGGCAAAGATATTGGAGAAGGGTGAGTCTAGTCACGCTTCCGTGGATGTAACCGAGGACTCTTCTAAAGCTGACGCGGTTCCCGGCCCTTAGGAGTCATTCTTGTATTTTGTCTTTTAAAAGTCTGTCTGACGTTTCTTAATAAAAGAATTTCCTGTTTCCACTTAAGTGCTTTTCTTGCGTGGCCTCGTTGTTGTCTAGTCTCGCCTCAATCGCGAGCGACTTATGGCTCGCTGATACTCTTAGGTCATCTTTATTTTGGGATTAAAGGAATGCATTGGCTTGGCCCAAAGCAGGGCGACAGCCTTGACCAACGAATTGGGAAATGATCTGGTCCGGTTGGTGTCTTAGTTAAGACTCGAGACATGAAACCAACCGGTTGAGATCGATGGACAGGGCAGGTTAGTGTGGACCGACCGATAGAACAGATCTGTTAAGGCCAACAGGTGAGATAGGTCGGTCGGGGCCGACGAGCAAAATAGGTCGGCTGGGGCTGACAAGCAAAATAGGTCGGCTGGGGCCAACGAGCAGAAATAGGTCGGCTGGGGCCGACAAGCAAAAATAGGTCGGTTGGGGCTGACGAGCGAAATAGATCGGCGGGGGCCGACAAACAAGATAGGTCGGCTGGGGCCGACAAGCAAAATAGGTCGGCCGAGACCGACAAACAAGATAGGTCGGCTGGGGCTGACAAGAAAAAATAGGTCGGCCGGGGCCGATGAACGAAATAGGTCGGCTGGGGCCGACAAGGAAAATAGGCCTTCGCGCTTTCTACTATTCTGCCAACGCCCTACTGTTCCACAGGTGATTCGATTTTTATTTCACCAGAATTGATGGTACGGCGTTGTGGGGAACATAAAGCTACACCAGAGCTTTCCGAAAGGTGCTCTTTTCCCATGCAGGTCATTTTGACGTACCACGTACGCAACCGTTTACCATTGGAGGACGTCATTTTCGTAGGATGATATTCTGAACCCGCTAGTTCCCGTAATGCCAGTGGACGATTCTCCGCATTTAATGATCATGATTCGGGATCAAGAGGAAATCATCGCATGCATCTCAATTTAGGTGGTGGGCTCGGCGCGCAGCGGGACGTTGCGCCTATCCTGAGGGGCCACATGGAGGTACGGGCCAGATGTTTGAATCTCGGGGCTTACAGCTTGGGTAGCTTTTCCTGGTTCGTTTCGGCCTATAAAAAGGGAAAAGAGGGGTCATGTTTAGTTATCCCAAAGTTTCTTTCCCATCAGAGCTTTCATCATGCTTATTTCTTTGCTGTCGCAAGTGGGAGGGCCGAACTTTCCTCTCATAGGCTTCTTGCCACCGGATAGCTGGGGCGACGAGGGAGCTGCCGAAGAATGGCTCACCCTCAGGGGATGAGTCCCGGAGATCATATGGAGAACGCACAAAGAGGGCGCAGAGATCATACGAAGAGCGCACATATGCGCTTCTGGTGTGATCTTTGCGGTCTATTACGGGGGACTTACGGTAGGAAGTGTATCGACACCCCCGTAGCACGCACGGACTCTCCCTCCTTCGCTGACCTGGATTCTCATCCCTTCTCTGAGGGGAATCCTTGCCACGGGGCGGAGAATATGGGAGCAACTGGGGTCTGATGGTTCCCGAGCTTCTCGGTCGGGCGGCGGCCTGCGATCCAGCACCCCCTCCTAGGGGAGCAGGCTGGGTCGTCCGAATCCTCAGAATCAGCATCCACGGGCCATGCCTCCTTTTGAATCTCTGGGTTCATTCGATGGAGGGTTAGCCTTATCAACCGTCCAGTCAGGCTGGCCATTCGTGGTTTGTCTGATTTGTCGGTTCGGACGCCGGAGTATCACGGTTGCCTAGGTTTGCTTTGGAGCAGTTACCCGAGTTTTGTACTTGCCTTTATTTTATGCATTTCAATGCTCTTGTAATGCCTCTGAGGCATTTGTAACTGATCTTGATTGGCGATAAATAAAGAGAGTTCTGTTTTGTTTCTCAATCTCTATCTTTTTGTGCCGAGTTTGTTGCTATTGTTCTTCGTGGGGTACGAAGACGTCTCGTTCATCCTTAGACGAGGATCCCGTGCTATCCGAACTAATTGAGGTTTGCAAGCGACGGTCTAGGGACCATTCGGTGAAATACGTTCCTTACTTTGGTCCAAAGCTTGGTATTTTCGCGCTTCGCTCTTATCGGAGCTCGAATTATCGTGGGTCGGTTTGGTCGAAGTTCAAGGAATCTGTGCTTTTTCCCGTAGTGGTTCAGGGAACTTGTTGTTCGGCCCAGCCGAGGTTCGGAGAGTTTTTGCTTGGCCCTGCCAAGGTTTGAAGAATCTGTCACTTGGCCCAGCCGAGGTTCGGAGATATTTTACTTGGCCCTGCCAAGGTTCGGAGAATTTGTTGCTCGGCCCAGCCGAGGTTCGGAGAATGTTTTACTTGGCCCTGCCAAGGTTCGGAGAATTTGTTGCTCGGCCCGGCCGAGGTTCGGAGAATATTTTACTTGGCCCTGCCAAGGTTCGAATAATTTGTTGGTCGGCCCAGCCGAGGTTCAGAGAATATTTTACTTGGCCCTACCAAGGTTCGGAGAATTTGTTGCTCGGCCCAGCCGAGGTTCGGAGAATATTTTACTTGGCCCTGCCAAGGTTCGGAGAATTTGTTGCTCGACCCAGCCGAGGTTCGGAGAATATTTTACTTGGCCCTGCCAAGGTTCGTAGAATTTGTTGCTCGGCCCGGCCGAGGTTCGGAGAATATTTTACTTGGCCCTGCCAAGGTTCGGAGAATTTGTTGCTCGGCCCAGCTGAGGTTCGGAGAATATTTTACTTGGCCCTGCCAAGGTTCGGAGAATTTGTTGCTCGGCCCAGCCGAGGTTCAGAGAATATTTTACTTGGCCCTGCCAAGGTTCGGAGAATTTGTTGCTCGGCCCAGCCGAGGTTCGGAGAATATTTTACTTGGCCCTACCAAGGTTCGGAGAATTCCTGTCCAGACAAGGAACTCGGTCGTGCCGAGGATTGGTAAGCAGCATCTGTTTCCTTTTGCAATTTTTTGGTGATGTAGTGCATAATGATTCGCATTGAGGAAAATGTGCCGACAGGAAGATATAATGAGGCATATAAAAATAAATTTGGAGAGGACGTACCCTATTGATAATATTTTCGGAGATTGTTCGAATTCCACGTCCGGGAAATGGATTTTCCATCCAGATCTTGTAGCTTGTAGGTTCCCGGTCCGATGATCTCCGCTACTTGGTACGGGCCCTCCCAGTTTGGCGCCAGCTTTCCTTGTTCCAGCGGTTTGGAAACAGAGGCCTTTCGGAGGACAAGGTCGCCGGGTAGGAAGGCCTTACCTTTGACTCTAGAAGCGTGGTAATGGGCCACCCTTTGTTGATAAGCAGCCACTCTGATCTGGGCCTTCTCTCTAATTTCCTCCACCAAGTCGAGGTTGGTGCGGAGTTGTTCATTGCTAGCTTCCTCTGAGTAGCTTTCCACCCGCAATGATGGGAGGCCGACTTCCACAGGGATAACGGCCTCTGTACCGAAAGCCATTAGGAATGGGGTTTCGCCTGTCGGGATTCTTGGGGTGGTGCGGTAGGCCCATAAGACATGATGTAGCTCATCCGCCCACCTGCCTTGGGCTCTGGAGAGGCGAGCTTTGATTCCCTGGAGGAGGGTTCTGTTGGTCACTTCGGCCGCTCCGTTGGCTTGTGGGTGCCCGACCAAAGTGAGGTGGTGATGGATTCCGTGCTCCTCACAGAACTGGCGGAATTTGGAGTTATCAAACTGCTTGTCGTTATCGGTGATTATAGTGTGGGGGAGGCCGAATCGGTAGATGATGGACCTCCAAACAAAGTCTCTGACCCGTGCCTCGGTAATTTGTGCAACTGCTTCCGCCTCGACCCATTTGGTGAAGTAGTCGATGGCGACAAATAGGAATTTCCGCTGCCCCGTGGCAAGCGGGAATGGGCCGAGGATGTCCATCCCCATTTGGCAAAGGGCCAAGCAGAGGATATAGAAACTAGCTCGGCGGAAGGGAGCCTTTGGATGCTTGAATGCCTCTGGCAGGGGTCGCAGGCTCGGACTAGATCGTCTGCGTCTTTTTGCATGGTCGGCCAATAGTAGCCTTGTCGCAGCACTTTGTGGCATAGGGACCGGCTTCCCAGATGGTTGCTGCAAATCCCTTCATGTACCTCGCGTAGGGCATAGTCTGCTTCGGATTGGCGAAGGCATCTAAGCAGCGGCATGGAAAAAGACCGTTTGTAAAGCTGGTTGTCAACCAACACATAATGAATGGCCTGTAGCTTCAGCCTTCTAGCCTCTCTTCGGTCGGACGGAAGCGACCCTTCTTTGAGATATTTGAGGATAGGGTCGAACCAGGATGGCTCGGCCTCAACTTGCATTACTCGGTCGGCTTCCGCAATGCTGAGCTTTCCAAAGTCTCCATGTGGAATTTTTGCTCGGTGTCCATCGTCTCCGTGGTCGCCAATCGGGAGAGTAGGTCGGCACGGGCATTCTCTGATCTGGGAATTTGAATGATTTCAAATTTGGAAAAATGGGGAAGCAGGCCACGCACCTCTTGGAGATATCGAATCATGTTCGGCTCTCAGGCTTCAAACTCTCCCCGCACATGGCCGGCTACCAGCTGGGAGTCGGTGAAGGCGTTAAGCTTCTCCACCTTCAGATTGCGGGCGATTCGGAGGCCGGCTAACAGGGCTTCATACTCGGCTTCATTGTTGGAAGTTGGGAAGGAGAATCGGACGCCATATTCAAAGGTTATCCCCTCCGAACTGGTAAGAACTAGACCCGCACCGGAGTGATGGGCATTAGATGATCCGTCGATGTGGAGGAGCCACCGGGCTCCGGATTTTGGCTCTTCAAGGGAGTCTGGGGTAGAACCGTCCTTCGAGATGGTACACTCGAGGAGGAAGCCGGCCAGTACTTGGGCTTTGATGGCCGAACGAGGCTAAAAATGTATGTCATGCTCACTTAGCTCGATGGCCCATTTGGTCATTCTTCCCGATGTCTCGGGATGGTGGACTACCGCCTTGATGGGTTGGTCAGTCAGGACCGTCACGGAATGTGCTTGGAAGTATGGCCGCAGCTTTCGAACTGAGGTGATTAAGGCCAGCACCATCTTTTCAATTCTGATGTACCTTGTCTCTGCATTGCGGAGCAGCCTGCTGACATAGTAGATCGGCTTTTGGACTTTGCCTTCTTCCTTGATCAGCACCGAGCAGACTGCACCTTCCGAAATAGCTAGGTACAAGATTAGGGTCTCTCCTAGGGTTGGACTGCTGAGGAGCGGGGGCAAGCCGAGGTACTTCTTGAGATCCTAGAATGACCTTTGGCATTCGGGAGTCCACTGGAAGTTTTTGGCCAATCGGAGAGTTTTGAAGAAGGGGAGGCATCTTTCGGCCGACCGCACCACAAAGCGGTTTAGGGCCGCTATCCTCCCGATTAGGCGTTGGACCTCTTGACAGATGCCGGGGGCACCATTTGTTGGAGAGCTTGAATCTTCTGGGGGTTGGATTCGATACCTCGCTGGGAGACCATGAAGCCAAGAAACTTCCCCGAGTTGACACCGAAGGCACATTTGGTCGGGTTGAGTCTCATCCCATACTTGCGCAACATGGTGAAGCTCTCTGTGAGGTCGTCGACATGCTGTGAAGCCTCCTTGCTTTTGACCAGCATGTCATCCACATACACCTCCATATTCTGGCCGATCTGCTCCTTGAACACTTTATTGACCAGCCTCTGGTAGGTGGCACCTACATTTTTAAGACCAAAAGACATAACATGGTAACAGTAAGTACCTCGGTCAGTTATGAAGGCGGTCTTTTCTTCATCTTCAGGGGCCATTCGGATCTGATTGTAGCCAGAATAGGCGTCCATGAATGACAGCATCTGGTGGCCTGAGGTGGCATCCACGAGCTGCTAAATCCGACGGAGGGGGAAGCTGTCCTTCGGGTAGGCTTTGTTGAGGTCGGTGAAGTCGATGCAGTTTCTCCACTTTCAGGGACTTTGGGCTCCTGCTTCTTTGCCTGCTCAGCGCGAGCAATTCTCCGCGATTCCTCGACTCTCGCGTACTTGTCCGCCAGGGCCATCATATCTGATAGGCTGGGGGGGTAGCTGACCTCCATTGCTAGGTAGAAGTCGCTTTCCTTCTAGACTCCCCCCGCCAGGGCGGACATGGCCACCTCATGATTAAGGTGGTCCACTTCCAACATGGCCTTATTGAAACGGCCAAGGTAATTCCTCAAGGACTCCCCCTCTCTCTGCTTGACTTTAGAGAGGGAGTCAGATCTTCGTCGGTGGCGGTGGCTGTTGACGAACTGGCCAATAAAAAGGTGGCTCAGCTCGTCAAATGAATCGATAGAACCTGGCTTCAAAGCATTGAACCAGGTTCGGGCGGGTCCTCTGAGGGTGGAGGGGAAGGTGCGACAAAGGACCGCATCAGATGCTCCGTGGAACATCATAATCGACTGGAAGCTGCTGAGATGGTCATCCGGGTCAGTGGAGCCGTGGTAGGGTTCGACGGCTGGTAGCTTGACATGGGAGGGAATCACTTCCTCTATGATCCCCTTAGAGAAAGGGATGCCCTGTTCCGCCTTGGGCTGGGGCGGATGGGCCTGCTTGGCGGCGTCCAGCTCTTGTCGCATTTCCTGGATCTGACGATGGATCTCCTCTTCGCCAGCCAGGGGAGGAGCTGGGCGAGAAGACCGTAGAGACGGCATCAAATTATAGTGGGAGGTCACCGGTGAGAGAGATCGGGCTCGCCGAGATCTGGGAGGATCTCCGTTGTGGCCTCTTCGCGGGGCTGGCTTGTCCCCTCTAGGTCGATGTGGGGGGTCCGCGGATTTGCGCGGACTGGAGGAGGAAGTCGCTGGTGAAGAAGAAACTGCCGCTTCCTTATGAAAGTGTGGAGCAGGAGGAGCTGTGAGGCGCTCCTGGACTAGATGGGTCAGAGTTTGAACTTGCTGGACCAGCGAGGCAAACTGGTCCTGGGTCACCGGGATGGTAGGCGGTGACGGGGTTTCGACTGGTGGTGGCTGCGGTGCTACACTGCTCGTCGGATCAGGCCTCTGGAAAGCGGCCTGATCTTGAGCTTCCGAGGTTGCTCTTCTCCGGTTGGCCATTAGAGAGGTTCTGCTCTGGATTTAGATCCTTATCTCCTCTTTTTAAGTTTTAATGGAACTTGAGGCCCTTCCTCTAGCGCCAATCTGTTACCGCCGGGATCCATCCTCCGACTCGGGTGCGGTCGATCTCCAGGAAGAGGGGGGCGGACCTGCACAAGAAGTCCTCACGCGGGAGGTGTTGAGGGTGGCCCTCCGCGGAAGACCCTCTGACGCTCAAGTCAGTGGAGAAGAAATCGGCGATCAACCAGATAATGGGGAGGTGGATCTTTCCGGGAGACCTCTCCGGGGACGGCCAATCGAGAGCTCTAGAGGGCAAGAGCACCAACGAGCCGCCGGAGAGAGCAGTGAGAGTGAGAGCGCACGTATGAGTGTGCCAAAAAGATGCGTACCTGAGGGAATCTGGGAGTGTCCAATTTATAGACTTTCACCTGGACCTTGAGCATCTTCTGGAAGGTTTAGAGGTTGTTACGATATGGAGGCGGATAGAATCGGGCCGTTGTGGGGCCGTTGGAATCCATATCCTGTTTGTTAGGGGATCGACGGCTGGGAGAGCTCCTTGATGTCTCGAGATCGGGTTGAGTAGACCTGGGGCAATTATGATAGGTTCTAGGCTACGTCTCGACATGATTCCTTGCGTGGAATGCCGTTATGGTAAGCCTGGGCTCTTCCGCGTCAGGTTCCGCGGAGGTAGGTATTGGATTGTGGATCGCTTGACGAAGCCGGGCTGTGGAGACCCGGGAAGGCCGAGCTATGGAAGCCCAGAAGGGCCGAGCTACGGAAGCCCGGGAAGGCCGAACTACGGAAGCCCGGGAAGACCGAGCTATGGAAGCCCGGAAGGGCCGAGCTATGGAAGCCCGGAAGGGCCGAGCTATGGAAGCTCGGAAGGGCCGAGCTATGGAAGCCCGGAAGGGCCGAGCTACGGAAGCCCGGGAAGGCCGAGCTATGGAAGCCCGGAAGGGCCGAGCTACGGAAGCCCGGAAGGGCCGAGCTAACGGAAGCCCGGGAAGGCCGAGCTATGGAAGCTCGGAAGGGCCGAGCTATGGAAGCCCGGAAGGGCCGAGCTACGGAAGCCCGGAGGGCCGAGCTATGGAAGCCCGGAAAGGCCGAGCTATGGAAGCCCGGAAGGCCGAGCTACGGAAGCCCGGAGAAGACGAAAGGAGGAGGTCGGCTTTAGCCGCCTCGCACAGATATTGATGCAATGACGATTTTACCTCCCAACACATATATACATATATACATATATATATATATATATATATATATATATATATATATATATATATATATATACATATACATATATACATATATATATATATACATACATATACATATACATATATATATATATACATACATATATATATATATATATATATATACACACACACACAAAGATTTACATCGTTTAGATGTAGCATGACTTGCACGATGATCCATCCGTGTATGGATTCGTGCGTCAGCGATAAAATTCATGAGTTTTTCGACATGAGCGAATCATTATGCCCGATGCAAACCATACTGCACCAGGAGCGATATCACCAAGTGGTAGATCCTATTTATCCATGTCAAAGATAATGTTGCAGCTTGTATGTTAGTCCGTGAATTAAAATTCATTATTAACCAGAGAGGACGCCAAGAATTAGAAATAGCCAAAGCCTTAAATGCGATAACCGATTTTAGAACACCGAAGAGAACCACGTTCCAACATACACCACCTCCAACGGGATCCATCCAGAAGAAATTATTGGCACCTTCGCTTAGGCAGCCAACAAGGCGAGAGAATTGAATGAGAAACAATCAAGCTTTCCCAACGAAGGGTTAGGATAGCGATTTCTTGTAGAGGGGCAGTCTCCGAAGAAAAACTTAACATATACGATATCCAAGGATATAATCATATAACAGAAATTTTCTTGTGTTTTTTCCAAACAGATTGTAAGCATCAAGATGTCACGGCATCATTTGGATGCCAACGAAAAATGAAATGAAACCAGTTTTAACATTATGAAAAACCTAAGGAAAAGAATATATTACAAACATCCTAGTGTTAAGCGAAATTAAGAAAATTGCAAATTAGTAGAACAACAAAGTAAATATGTTCACATAATATAATTCACTTGGCCCCTATCATCTTGTCTTATAATCACTATCTTTTGGAGGAGAACCAAACCTTTATTTACCCTCTTCTTTGTCCAAGCTCTTTTTTATTTTTTTTTCAATTGCCTAATGGAGAAGATTCCTTCCACAGCAATGTAAACCAAACAGAACTTTCCACCAGTTCAACACACAAAATATGCGTTGCATCAACATTGTTAATAATTGAAATTCTAAAACTGTTGAAATCAAATTACCATGTTCTCTAATGTTCCACTGCTGTATGTAGTTACCCTTCTAGAGACGTATCAATTAGAAGCCATCATGCCACCATTTACCATATACAATGGGAAGGGAGAGAAGGTGGCCAACATATTCAGACGAGAAAACCAGGGTGGCAAAACAGAGCGCATTAACCATAATCAATTGCGTCCCTACCATCCTAGCAAAAACATATGGCCCAATTGAAGCTCTGAAAAGAGATTATGAGACGATATGGGCAGTACTTGGTCTGAAATCATTATCTATTCATCAGAACCATGAAAACCATCATGATAAAATGTACAATGCTACAAATCACAATGAAATACAAGAATGAATAAATTATTGTCCTGCCTTTCCCAGAGCAGAAGCACCACACATTTCTTTATAGCACCTTAAACATGAATCCTTCAAAGGCATCCATCTACATAGTGAAGAATCTCAAATCAGGATTATTCACTTTCATATTCTTCTTCATCACCAAATGAAAAGACAGAAGCATCTGCAGCAATTGCCTTGAATTCACTCGCACTATTTGAATCCAACTCAGGGGGGTGTGATACTACTTCAACCTGGAATCCTGGAGACGGTAGTTTTCTCTGCATAATGAAGTTTGACTTTATGTGAATATTCAGAAAGAAAATGTTAAAAATGCAGTCAGAAACAATGAAACATCAGACAATGGAAGATGCATGAAAGAAGCTATAGCTGGAATTTGGCGGTTTTCTGTGACATGAGTATCAGTCTCTGCACAGCCATATATATCGTATTCACGCATGCAGGCATACATATAGAATGAAAAGAAAAGCTGGTTTAGTTGGCAGACAACAAGAGGAAAGAAGATAAAAGAGGATTTTTCTCTGTAGATTTAGAATGCCTGATCGCAATTTCCAGACACCAATGCGTCATAATAACAAATTCAATCTTGTACATAATCTACAAGTCATGCTTTACCTTGTCAAAGCCATCAAGATCAGAGGTGCTCAAAATCTTCCTGTTTTCCATCATTGTTGTATTTAACCAACTGCAAGAAGGAAAAGGGCATGTTCATCGGGCACAGTGTCACAATACAAAGAGAGCGGAAAAGAAGAACATGACACAGTAAAATTTATGATATGGGTGCAAAATGGTATTCAAGACCATCAGCTACAATCTCTGGAGTCCAAAATGTCTAAAAATAAAAATAAAATAAAATGTTTTGAAGATCTTCCGTCTATGCTGCCCCAGTCATTACCAAGGTATCATTCACTCAAGCCCTACTTAATTGGAGATTAAATTAAAAGTGTATTTTCCATCCTTGGAGTTGTTGCTGAGAACATCAACCAGGCATGTCAAAATGAGACAACTTCCTCCCCTTCCCCTATTGAGGAGCCATACTACTAAGAGAAACCAGAGAACTCTTGTATTATCAGGCCTCGGATGTGCTATAATTGTTTGAAGAGTCAGGAAAACCTCAAATTGAATTCACTGTGACTGTTTCCAAAATGCACTGCATTACTTATTGCCAGTGAAGTAAAACAATTCCTATGCAAGGATACATATTATGCAATGTTAAGACCATGGATTGCTGTATAGTGTTGATTGAACTCTTTGCCTAGTATTTTCTTGTGGCCATGTCCACCTCAAAGTTTGCATGTCATCTCAGTGAGCTTACAGCCTGGAGTTTAATTCTCCTTGATTTTTCCAAAGAAGTAAACTGACTTAGCATCTCTCATCGATGAAATAAAACTCTCTTGTATTTGTAGTTAATACTTGAGATGCTTGGACAAAAATATCTCATCTAAGATAGGTCAACCATTAAAAATAGAATATGGAAGAATTAAAACCACAAAAAAGCAGATTACAGCCAGCTAGCTATCAAGGCAAGCTCATTTAACATAAATTGTTGCTGCTGGAATCTGTCCTCCGACTCGGGCACGATCGGGCTCCCTCCTGGGCGGACCTGCAAAACAGTCTCACGCGAGAGGCGTTGGGGGTGGCCCTCTGCGGAAGACCCTCCGACGCTCAAGTCAGTAGAGATCAGCAACCAACAAACAAGAGGAGAAGACTCTCGCTGAAGAATCTCTCCAAGGGTGGCCTTTCGAGAGCTCTGAGCAGAGTGCTAATGGCGGAAGCCAAGGAAGAAGGAGAGTGTGCCAGTGAGCAAGTGTGCATACCTAAGGAGTCTGCAGATGACTCTATTTATAGAGGATCACCTGATTCCCTGGGGGTGTCGTGGGTCCAAAAGTCGTTAGGATTTGAATCCAGTTTATTATGAGGTCAGTAAGATTCGCATCTTGTTGGTTAGAGGATCGACGGCTGGGAGAGCTGGTTGATGTCTCGAGATTTGGTGAGTATATAGGCTCCAGGGCTCTAGGCCACTCTCGTGGGTCCTAGGCCACTCTTGGATATGATTTCTGTTTGGAATATTACGAATTTGAACTCTTCCGCGCCGAATTTCACAGAGGTTCTTGAGTGCCCGGGTCTAGCCGGGGCAAAATAATGACTCGGCTGACGAGGCACAGTCGATAGCTCGACCGGGGCCGAGGGAGACGATATAGCTCGGCTGAGGCCGAGAGATGATATGGCTCGGATGGGGTCGAGGGACGATATAGCTCGGCTAAGGCCGAGGGACGATATAGCTCGGCTGAGGCCAAAATATGTGATGAGAAGATATAGCTCAGCTGAGGCCGAGAGACAATATAGCTCGGCGACGATATAGCTCGGCTGAGGCTGAGAGACGATATAGCCCGGTTGAGGCCGAGAGATGATATAGCTCGCTGAGGCCGAGAGACGATATAGCTCGGTGACGATATAGCTCGGCTGAGGCCGAGAGACGATATAGCTCGGCTGAGGCTAAGAGACGATATAGCTCGGCTAAGGCCGAGAGATGTGATCCGCGCCTTAGGAATCCTTGGCTCGGTGAGGGGCTAAGGTGCCCGATTTACTGAGGCTGACTTATCTCTAGCGGGTATTTTCAGCACATGGGAGTCAGGTTGATCCTAGCCCCTTGCACGATTATTTATGCAACAATGATTTTACCCCTCAACACATGCCCCCCACTCCCTAGTTCGAAGCGTAGGTTTGGGTGCAGGGAGTATAACTCTGGGTGACACGATCTGAGTGGGTTTGGATTTAACAGCATGTATAATGGTGCTCTAATTAGCGCCGCGTGGCCATCTTGCCTTTACGGAATGGAACCGTCGCTTCCTAGGGGCAACGGTTGGGGAGGCGCCACGTAGCAAATCCTAGTTTTTACGGTGCCTGCAGTGGCGGTTTCGGGCGTCTCGATCAAGATGCCTTATCTTCTTTTTGAGGTGATTTCCTTCGGGGGAGAAGTAAAGTCGAAACAGCACCATTCCTATTCACGCGCCCTTTCGTCCCCTCCTGGAGAATCTTGTTCTTCTGCTTTCTTTGCGACGTCATTCGGTGCTTCTTGCGACCAACAACATGGCGAGTCCCAGCAACATGATTTTAGAGATTGCTCCCAGAGATCTGAGAAAAATATGCCAGAGGTATGGCATTCCCTCGGACAACGTCTTGCGGTTGCCAGAGCCCGAGCATAGGGTCTCGCAAGAGCTGGAGGGCGGGATCTTTCTTTGAAGATAGCCTAAAGGCGGGCCTCCAGTTTCCTCTTCATCCCTTAGTAAAAGAGATCATGAGATTCTACAACATCTGCCCAACAATGGTGGCACCCAACAGTTGGAGGAGTATCATCGGTTTATTCGATGTGCAAAAGGGTTCAGGTAACAGCGACCCTACCCCTGTTCCATGTTTGTCATCAACTGATGTTCGGGAGGGGCTCGGAGTGGTCCTATGTCGGACCTCAGAAGTCATTCAGGGCGATCATGGATAAACCGTCGTCCATAAAGGAATGAAGGTTCGATTCTTTATCGCCAAAGGGAACATTGGTTCCGGCTTCCTGCGAGGATGGGAAAATCCTGTTAGAGATGTAGAGGCGCATCTGGCCTGTCCGAATAGAAGAGGGAGGACCTAAGGGTCCTTCTTGATAGTCGAATGCTAGCCAGTGTCTTACTATCGGAGGAAGCCCTTTTCACTGTCGGGCTTAGCCCCATTGATCCGCAATGTAAGTCTCTTTCTTTCTCCCCTTCATTGATTTCATTCAAGCGAGTATACCTCGATCTGATTGTTCGGTTACTGCGCTTGCAGCCAAGAAATCTATGCTGGGGGGCCGCATAAGGAAAGAGTTAGGTAAGCATCCGAGAGAGGTCAATAGGGTCGAAAGACGTAAGCCTGAGAAGAAGGTTCGTCTTTCTGGAGAGCACTCGCTAGAGACATCGGCCAGAAAAGAGGGTGTGGGAGTGCCGGCGGTGAGAGAGGGTTCTCTCCGTTGAGGAAAGAAGCAATAGTTGCGATGGAGGAACGGAGATCGGAGGAGAACTCAGAAAGGGTTGCCGAGATCCCTCGTCCTCTAGTGGTGGAGATAGCGGATAGCCCGAAGGAGGCTTCGTTGGAAGTTCAGGGTGAGCCTATCATTGAAGAGCGTTCCTTGGATGGGTTAGAGGGTGATGACGTTGGGCCACAAGCAATGGATGTTCGGGAGGAGTCTCCTGCTGGAGAGCTTCCTCTTGAGGAGGCTATAGGTGATGGTGAACAAGTTGAGGCTTGGTGGAGTCCGCGGGGGAGAGCAGGCGCCGGCGATTGAAGAGGGGCCTCTGGGTGAATAAGTAGGACAGAACGATGACCCTCCAGCTGAAGTTTCCCTGTCGAAGCCCCAGGAAGATTGAGGCCGGTGCTGGCCGAGGTATCTGATGAATTGTAGGCTAGACTTTTGCTGGAGGAGGCCAGGAGATTGAAGGCTTCTCAGTCTGAGATTGCTTGGGCTGGCTTCTCGGATGGGCCGCCTGGTGGTCCGGACCCAGCTATCAAGGAGGCATTTTCTGCTTTGATGAAGTCGGCATTGTATCCGAGCGTTGGTCCCTCGACAAACGATTTCATGGACCTGGATCTTATCGACGCACTTTTGGTCAGCGGAACGTGGCGAAGGATGTTCATCTTCTCCCCGATATCGACAATCACAGCTTCATGGGGTCAGCTAGGTCTTACACCTCCCGGGTGAGTTGCTATCCCAGAGTACCGGATGTTTTCTGGCAACCTCGATTGCACTTTCTTCTTTGAGTTTTGTTTTGTAGAGTGCTCTGATCAATAGGGCTCTGTGCTGGCATTTGAGCCTGGCGACAGGGGCTAGCATTCAGGCTAAGAGAGTCAGTGCTGAGCTCCGACTGCGAGCAGAGGCGTCTGGCAAATTTGAGCGACTCCTGGACACCGCTAACAAGAACTTGTCGGTGGCGAGGGGGTTGTACCGAGCCACCCTTGACGATGCATCCAAATTAAAGCTTGAAGTTGGGGAGCTACACGGGCTCAGGGCGAGGTATGATGAGGTATGCTTGGAATTGTCACAGGCCAGATCTAGGCATACTAAGGAAATGGAAACTGCTAAGAAGCAGTTTGACGAAAGTCGTGATAGGCTGAGGAGAGAAGCTGCTGAGGAGAGGAGTCGCACGAATAGAATGCTTGGTGAGTTAGAAGAGAAGATCCGACAGCTGCAGCGTTGCATTATCGCTAAGGATGATAGGATCAAGTGGCATCAGGAGAGGATGTCCAAACTCGACAATGAGCTCTCCCAGTCAGGGAAGAAGTTAACAGTAGGCAATCAAGGATCAACGACCTCAAGGACAGGATAGAGTAGGTTAAAGACGACAAGCTAAGGGCCTTCGGCAAGGTCGAAGAATTAACCAGGAGATTATCTCGATAAGAGGAGGAGGTATAGCCTAGTCTTTTTAATTTTCTATGTTGGCTCACTGTTGCATGGACTAATTCCACATTGGCAGATGGAGAAGGCGAGGCTCGAGGGCCAAGGTCAATTAGAAAGTCTACAAGAAGAACTAGTGTCGAGCCATCGGAGGAGCTCGGAGCTCGAAGGGCAGGTTACTGAGGCTGAAGAGCGAGTCACCTCGCTTTGGGGTCAAGTCGCTGAGATTGAGAGGCATCTCGCCATACTTCGGGGCAAACAAGATGCAACCTATGCCGAGGCTTTCCATCTTGGCAGGAGGAGACCCGAACTAAAATATCCCGGGAGCATCCAGAGTGGGACCTCTCTTTTCTGGATGTCGAACCCTCCGAGGCCTACACCCCAGGGGCTGAAGAAACCAAGTACGAAGATGTCTCAAACGTCGATCTGGATGCTATCTTGGGTTCAAGTGAGGCTGCTGCTTCGAGGGGCACTCTAAGTCTGCCGCCAAAGGAACGATGACTTTAGAAGTGGGTGAAATGAGCCGAGTCTCTCCGAGTGTTGTTGAGGACACTGCTGGAACTGATCCAGCTCCTGATCCTTGAGGATCATTTGTGTACTTTTTTTTTCAGATATGTAATTTGGTTAAAATTTTCAATGAATGGATCTTTTGTCTCCATTTGCTTAATCACCTCTTTTGGCTGATCTTTTATCCCAAGTTTTCTTCTGACTGCGAACAAATTATGATTCATTCGTTATCTTGGGCTAGTTTGGCTCGGACTTAAGCAAATATCTCGGTCGAGGCCGAGGTAGCAGGATAGCCCGATTGAGGCCGAGTAATGCAATTGCTTGGCTAAGGTTGCGAGATGCGATAACTCGGCTAGGATCGAGAGATGTGGTAGGTCGGCTGGAAAGGGCCAGGAATTACAGAGGCATCTTGGCTAGGACCGAGGTAATTCAGCTTATCTAGGGTGAAGAAGTGGGCGCCCTTTCGGAGGGGGCTCGGTCCTGAGAAAGGGGTGCACTTCGAGCGCCATGGGATTATTAATGATCCTCTTCGATTAAGGAGCGGAACTCTTTGTCTTCCATGAGTGCCCGCTAAGGCGGTGACATGCGGCGTGTTCCACGGTAATAACGTTCAGGTTAATGGCCCCAGCGATCGGCATGCCCACCAGGAGCACTTTAAAAAGGGCAGAGGAGTGCTATCACTAACATCTCCTCAGCTGATCTTCCAAGATTTTTGATACTTAAATGGCTTCCGGAAGTGACGGACGATCAACCAGAAGACCAAACAGCGGCGTTGGCGGCTGCGGGGGGCTCCACTGGGGCCGCACCACAGTGACAGTTGATGGAGAGGTTTTAGCTTCGTTGTTCGCAAACCGCAAACAAATCCGGAAGGCGGCCGAGCAATATCTGGCCATTTCCATGAGGGAGATCGAGCTCCTCCACGAAGCCAACAGCCGACTTGAGAGGCAGGTGGCATCCCTTCAACAACAGGTGGGTGTGCCGGCTCTGCGGCGGGGGAGAGCTCAATGGCGTCTAGAGGGAGTGATAAGCCCCTGTGAGGGCTAATGTATCTTTCTCTTTGTTTTTCCCTTTTATGAAAGAAGAATTTCTGTAACTTCCGCATTTGCTGTCATCTTTGAAATGTTTGTTTTCATCGTGTGAGTCTTATAAACGAAACACCCTCTTGGGGGAATCCTTGGCGATGTCGGCAAGACTCGAGATATAGTGTTCATGGTTTGGCCGAGGCAAAGGGAACTTCACAAGTTTCGGTTGGGGTGCAATGTACCGCACGGTTTGGCCGAAGTATAAAGAGTGCTTCGCTATCGCTGAGGCATCGGCAGCTATCTCAGTTCGGATCGAAGCGAAGGATAACATTCAATCATGCTGTACTAAAGAGATACTTCGGTTTATTCCGATGTATAGAGGTAGTTTTAACCTTAAGCGGGAGCATAGGGCAATGTCTCGGTTTATGCCAAGACATAACGGGCAGTTGGACTGGAGCGGGGGATATCGAGGTGCCTTTATTGAGAAGTACTTGGCTTCTGCACCCTTATTATTATTCCGCTAGTGTCTTATCTTTTCCAAGGCGAGCTGACCTTCTTTTTAACGAAATGGATAATACGGCCCTGTAACCTGCAAAAGGTTGCCTCGGTATTTTGCGGGGGCATTTATCCCGTCGATCTTTTCCAAGGTACGACACAAATGCTGACTTGCCATTGGAGGGCATCATTTTTGCTGGGCAATTTCCCAGGCCTGCCCGTATCTCAAGGATTAGCGGGCGATCCCCTGCATTTAAGGCTCTTGATTCGAGATCAGGGAAAAATCTTTGGCGTGCGTCATAGCTCGGGCGACGCGTTTGGCATGCATCAAAGAGTGCTCTTTTCATCTTCGAAGGCCACATGGCCGTGTGGGTAGGGCATTTTGAATTTTGGGCTTTCTGCTTTAATAGCTACTCCCGGTCCGTTTGCCTATAAATGGGAGGAGAGGGCCATTTTAGGCCATCTTCCAAGGCTTTCTTCTCCGTGAGTTATAAGAGTTTTCATGATACCTGTCCCTTGGGTTGAGAGTGGGGGGTATGAGTTTTCCTTTTACAAGTCGTCTTCCCCAGGACAGCTGGGGTGATGAAGGAGTCGCTGAAGAGCAACTCATCCTCCAGAGAGAAGTTTCGGAGATCATATGGAGAGCGCAAAGGAGGTCCGCAGAGATCACATGGAGAGTGCACATTGTGCTTCCTGTGTGTCCTTTGTGGTTTGCTACGGGGGTCGCAGGGTTGGAAGTGCACCTGTACCCTCGTAGCGTGCGCATACTTTTTCTTCTCCCTATGGCTGGATGCTTAGCCCCTCCATGTGGGGAATCTTCCGCCATGTGAAGAGGGAGTTGAGAGCAGTGCGGGGCTGATGGTCCCCTATCTCTTTCAATCGGGCAGCGACCTGCAGCCCAGCATCCCACCCAGGGGAAAGCTTCCTCGGCCTCGGTATCCACTGTTCTGTGTCTCTTTTTGGATCTCTTAATTTATCCAGAGGACCCGTGGGAGGCTGGCCTTATTATTTATCAGGGATAGCTGACTAGTTTGTCTGATTTCTCGGGCCAGACATCATTATCAACCAAAGCTGACTCAAGCAGTTCGGCCAAGCTATTTACTTGTCTTTTATTTCCTATTCTTTGATGCACTTGTAACTCCTCTTAGGAGGTTGTAACTTTTCTTTTGATGAGGAAATAAAGAAAGTTTCATTCCTTCTTCCTTTAGCACCTGCTTCTTTTTGTGCTGAGAGTTGTTACTCTAATATTATGCTTTTTATGTCATAGCATATTTCAGCAACACTATTGCTACTTTGTTCTCGCTAAGACCAATGTTCGGTCCTCAATGAAGAAAGCGTATATCCATGTTTGAGTCAAAGAGAGACCTGGGTGGTCCTGTAGACTCATGAGGTAAGCATGATCTTGTTTGCAGAATGAAGCAGGTGTTTCTACAGGGAAAGAAAGTTCGTGTGCCTCAACTGTTGAGCAGGAAGGGCTGCTTGCATCTGCCGAAGCATAATAGGATGTCTTAGTTGTGTCAGAGCATCGGAGAGATTATTTGCCTAAGCCGAAGCTTCATATAACATTTTATGAGTACGTCATTTGACTTGTCCGAGGTTTTGGATAGCACGTTGCTCGGTTGTAGTTGAGTCTTCGAAATGTCACTCGGTTTTTGCCGAGGATTAAAAATATCGCTCGGTTTTTGCCAAGGTTTAAGAATATCACTCGGCTGTTGCCGAGGGTTTAAAAATATCACTCGGTTGTTGCCGAGGTTTTTAATAAATGATGATAATGCACTTCGGTTTTGACCGAGGCTTTTAATATTTGGTGCCGATCGAGGCTTGTTAGCTGCCCAAATTTGGATGGAATTTTTTCACTCTTTGGTCCAGTTGGGGCTTGTAATCTGCCCGAATTCGAACGACGTTTGGGAGACTATTTGGTCCGGCCAGGGCTTGTAAGCTGCCCGAATCCGAATGATGTTTTGGAGACTGTTTGGTCCGGCCAGGGCTTGTAAGCTGCCCGAATCCGAACGATGTTTTGGAGACTATTTGGTTTGGTCGGGGCTTGTAAGCTGCCCGAATCCGAACGATGTTTTGGAGACTGTTTGGTCCGGCTGGGGCTTGTAAGCTACCTAAATCCGAACAAAGTATCTTTGACATTTGGCTCGGCCGGGGCTTGTAAGCTGTCCGAATCCGAACGAAGTATCTTTGACGTTTGGCTCGGCCGGGGCTTGTAAGCTGCTCGAATCCGAACGAAGTATCTTTGACGTTTGGCTCATCCGGGGCTTGTAAGCTGCCCGAATCTGAACGAAGTATCTTTGAGGTTTGGCTCGGCCGGGGCTTGTAAGCTATCCGAATCCGAACAAAGTTTTGGAGACTGTTTGGCTTGGCTGAAAGCTGTCCAAATCCGAATGAAGTTTTGGAGACTGTTTGGCTCGGCCGGGGCTTGTAAGTTGCCCGAATTCGAACAAAGTTTTGCATATCACATGGTTCCCAGCTGCACCAGGAGCGCTCGGCCATACTGAGCCTTCGCGGAATGTAATTTGGCCTAGCCGAGATATGTAGCTCTTGCTCAGAGCTCGACCTAGCTAAGGTATGGATATTTGGCTCAAGGAGATAGCTCGGTTGTGCCGAGAATGGATGCGTAAACGACATCTATTTTCTATTACGACCTTTCGAAAAAATGATGGTAGCGGTCATGTCGCGGATAATAGAAACAAGATGCCAAAGCTGTAAATGGGGCAAGTCTATAGAGAGCGTACTCTATTGATGATATATGCAGAGGTTGTCCGAACTCCATGTCTGGGGAACGAATTTTCCATCCAAATCCTGGAGCTTGTAGGTGCCGGGTCCGACGACTTCCGCAACTTGATAAGGGCCTTCCCAATTTGGCGACAGCTTTCCTTGTTCTAGTGGCTTGGCGATGGATGCTTTCCGGAGGACGAGATCACTGGGTGAGAAGGATTTTCCTTTGACTCTAGAGGCATGGTAATGAGCCACTCTTTGCTGGTATGCAGCAACTCTGATTCGGGCTTTTTCTCTGACCTCTTCCACTAGATCGAGGTTAGCGCGAAGCTGCTCATCGTTAGCCTCCTCTGAGTAGCCTTCCACCCGCAGAGAAGGGAGTCCTATCTCCACAAGGATGATGGCTTTCGTACCGAAGGCCATCCGAAAAGGGGTTTCGCTAGTGGGGATTCTCTGGGTAGTGCGGTAGGCCCATAGGACATGATGAAGTTCGTCCTCCCATCTGCCTCGGGCTCTGGTGAGCCGAGCCTTGATCCCTTGAAGCAAGGTCAGATTAGTTACTTCGGCTTCTCCATTGGCTTGTGGATGCCCCACCGATGTAAGGCGATGGCAGATCCCATGTTCCTCGCAGAAATCTCGGAACTTTGGGTTATCAAACTACCTGCCATTGTCAGTGATAATAGTATGCGGAAGGCCGAAGTGGCAGATAACAGATCTTCACACAAAGTCCCTGGCCCGAGCATCGGTTATTTGGGCAACTGCCTTAGCCTCCACCCACTTGGTGAAGTAGTTGATGGCGACAAATAGAAATTTTCTCTGTCCAGTGGCGAGGGGGAAAGGGCCAAGAATATCCATCTCCTACTTAGCGAAGGGCCAAGCAAAGGAAATAGGGACTAAACTGGCGGAGGGAAGCCTCTGGATGTTGGAGTGTCTCTGACATGTGTCACAAGCTTGGACGAGATCATTAGCATACTTTTGCATGGTGGGCCAATAATATCCCTGGTGCAGCACCTTGTGGCATAAAGATCGACTCCCCAGATGGTTGCCGCAAATTCCTTCATGTACCTCCCGAAGAGCATAATCAGCTTCAGATGGGCGAAGGCACTTGAGCAGCGGCATGGAGAAGGATCGCTTATAGAGCTGGTCGTCGACCAACACATAGTGTGTGGCTTGCAATTTCAGCTTTCTTGCTTCCTTACGGTCGGCTGGGATCAACCCTTCTTTAGATACTTCAATATGGGGTTGAACCAGGATGGCTCGGCCTCAATTTGCATCACTCGGTCTGCCTCCACGATGCTAGGCTTTTCCAGGATTTCCAGGAGAAACTTTTGCTCAGAACTCATCGATTCCGCAGTTGCCAGTCAGGATAATAGATCGGCATAGGCATTTTCGGATTTGGGGATCTGGATAACTTCAAATTCAGAGAAGTGGAAAAGCAAATCCCACACCTGCTAGAGATACCGAATCATATTTGGCTCTCGGGCCTCAAACTCACCCCGCACGTGACCGTCTACCAACTGAGAGTCGGTAAAGGCATTCAGCTTCTTCACTTTCATATCATGGGCGATTCGGAGACCCACGAGCAGAGCTTCATATTCGGCTTCATTGTTGGAGGCTAGGAAGGAGAAGCGAACGCCATACTCGAAGGTCGCCTCCTCCGGGCTGGTGAGGATTAAACCAACGCCAGAGCCATTGGCATTGGAGGATCTGTCGACGTGGAGCAGCCACAGGGCATTTGATCTCGAATGCTTGGAGGAGTCCAGAGTGGAGCCATCCTCCGGGATGGTGCATTCAAGGAGGAAATCAGCTAGTACTTGCGCTTTGATGGCTGGGCGAGGTTGATATCGAATATCATGCTCACTTAACTCAATGGCCCACTTAGCCATTCTCCCTGATATCTCCGGGCAATGGACCATCGCCTTGATGGGTTGATCAGTGAGAACTATCATAGAATGCACCTAAAAATATGGTCGTAGCCTCCGAACCGATGTTACCAGGGCCAAAACCAACTTCTCGATCCTGGTGTACCTTGTCTCGGCATTCCGGAGCAGTTTGCTGACATAGTAGATCGACTTTTGAGTCTTTTTCTCTTCTCTGACCAAAACTGAGCCAATTGCACCTTCTGAAACCGCCAAGTACAGGAATAGCATCTCTTCCGAGTTGGGGCTGCTGAGGAGGGGTGGCGAGCCGAGATACCTCTTGAGGTCCTCAAATGATTTCTGGCACTCGGGAGTCCATTGAAAATTCTTGGCAGATCGAAGAGCTTTAAAGAAGGGAAGGCACTTTTCGATCGATCGAGCCACGAAGCGGATGAGGGCCGTGATTCTTCCCGTTAGGCGCTGGACTCTTTGATAGATGTTGGGGGTGTCATTTGCTGAAGGGCTTGAATCTTCTACGGGTTGGCTTCAATGCCTCGCTAAGAAACCATGAAGCCCAGAAACTTCCCAGAGTTGACATCGAAGGCACACTTTGTTGGATTGAGCTTCATCCGATATTTTTGGAGTGTCGCGAAGCTCTCAGAGAGGTCTTCGATATGTTGGGATGCTTCCTTGCTTTTGACTAGTATGTCATCAATGTATACCTCCATGTTCTGACCGATTTCCTCCTTGAAGACTTTGTTTACCAGCCTTTGGTAAGTGACACCTACATTTTTCAGACCAAAGGGTATAATGCGGTAACAATATGTACCTCGATCGGTTATGAAGGCAGTCTTTTCTTCATCCTTGGGTGCCATCTAATTTGGTTGTAGCCTGAGTATGCGTCCATAAAGGTCAGAATTTGATGACTGGAAGTGGCGTCCACGAGTTGATCGATCCGCAGGAGAGGAAAACGGTCCTTTGGACACGCTTTATTAAGGTCGGTGAAGTCAATGCAAATCTGCTATTTGCCGTTCGATTTCTTCACCATAACAACATTGGACAGCCAGCTGGGATAATTTACCTCCCGTATGAAGTTTTCCTTGATGAGCTTGTCAACTTCCTCCTCAATTGCTTTCTGTCGGTCAGGGGCAAAGCTCCTTTTCTTCTGCTTCATGTGTCGGGGCATCTCATCCGCATTAAGATGGTGGATGAGGATGCCTGGGCTGATACCAGGCATGTCAGAGGCAGACCAAGCAAAGACATCAGCATTCCTTCGGAGAAAGTCGATTAGCTCCAGTCGGGGCTTTCCCTTCAGTAGCGACCCAATCCTTATGGTTCGGTCGGGCCGAGCTTCGTCCAGCGGTACCTCCTCCAGCTCTTCGGCTGGTTCTCCTCATTGCTCGGCAAAGTCCTCCCAAGCGTCCAGTCCATCAAACTCGGGCAATTTAGATTGCAGGCTGGTGACGAAACACTGCCAAGCTACAGCTTGGTTTCCTCGGACTACTCCCACTCCCCATCCGGTAGGGAACTTCATTGCTAGGTGCAGGATGGAGACAGCGGCTCTAAGGGACATCAGGCCGGGTCTCCCAAAAATTGCATTGTAGGGCAACCGAAGTTTGGTCACCAGAAAATCGGAGTGGACTGTGGCAACGGAAGGCCAAGTCCCCGCGCGGACCGTCAAGGTCATGACCCTCTCGGGGGTAATTACATCGCCGGTGAACCCCATTAAGGTGGAGTCCACGACTCAAAGATTCTCCATAAGTAGTTTCATCTTCACAAACACATCGAGATACAAAATGTTGACGGAGCTCCCACTATTAATAAGGATTCGATCTACATCATAGTTGTTCAGATTAAGGGATACAACCAACGCATCATCATGCGGGAACTGTATCTTTTGGAGGTCATTGTCGGAGAAGGAGAGCTCATTTGTTCGTGCTTTCTTTGGCGCCAAACCTTCTTCATCATTCTGCCCGCTCGACGGACTGCCAACTACCTCGATCACATTAATGTGACCGGCGACCGGAGGATTCGAAGGAGGAGGTTGCTGAGGCTCAGGTTGACGATCGCCCCCATTCCTTGGCTCAGGTGCTCTCCTGAATTGGTCCAGCCTACCCCGCTGGATGAGCCTTTCGATCTCATTCTTTAGCTGCCAGCACTCCTCAGTGTCGTGGCCATGATCCCGATAGTAGCAGTAGTATTTGGCGGGATCTCTCCGGGCAGCATTCCCTCGGAGAGGAGGTGGTTGGGGGAGCTGGTGCTCTATTGCCATGAGGATCTCCGCCATTGGGGCAGTGAGCGGAGTGAATCGGTTGAACCTCCTTGGCGGGCTCCGGGTGTGGTTCCTCGGCGGCAGCGAAGGAACCCTTTGGTGACGAGGTAGGCTTGGCTGGTGGGTGGATTGGTTTTTGTCCGAGCCTTTGGGCTCCTTTTTCCTGGTCAGCTCGGTGCGGGTGGCTCTCTGCGATTCTTTGACTCTAGCATATTTGTCTGCCAGAGCCATCATGTCGGAGAGGTTCTGAGGGTAGCTGACCTCCAGCGCTAAGTAAAAGTCACTCTCCTTCAATACTCTACCTACTAGGGCGGACATGGCCATCTCATGATTAAGGTGGTCCACTTCCAACATGGCCATGTTAAAACGGCCGAGATATTTTTTCAAGGACTCCCCCTATCTCTGCTTGATTTCAGAGAGGGAGTCAGATCTTCGCCAGTGACGATGGCTGCTAATGAACTGGCTGATGAAGAGGTGGCTCAGCTCATCAAACGAACTAACGGAACCTGGTTTCAAAGCATTGAACTAGGTTCGAGCGGATCCCCTGAGGGTGAAGGGAAAGGCGTGGCAGAGGATTGCATCTGATGCCCCGTGGAACATCATGATCGATCTGAAGCTGCTGAGGTGGTCGTCGGGATCGGAGGCTCCATGATAGGGTTCGATGGCGAACAGCTTGACGTGAGAGGGAATCACTTCCTCCATGATTCCCTTGGAAAAGGGATTGCCCTGCTCCATCTGACGGTGGAGCGGATGGGCCTGCTTGGCGGCATCTAACTCCTGGCGCATCTCCCAGAGTTGCTAGTGGATCTCCTCAGGCACAACAGGAGGAGCCGGACGAGGAGAGAAATGAGACGGTGTCGAGTCGTGGCGAGAGAACACCGGAGAGAGGGTGTCATGCCCCAGACCCAATATCGGGCTAGGATGACAACCCGCCGCGTGCCGAGCATGCAAGGCGTCACAATTTTTTTTTCACACGTAACACAATTATATATAATCAGATCAAATACATCACTCAATACTAAAAGTTTTGGGTTACAAACCCTTACACACAACAATAATAAAGTCTGGGCATCAAGCCCTACACATATGTAATACTGGGGTTACAACAAAATAATGGTCTTGTTTTATTTAATAGAAGATCCATCACCCCACCAATCCATCTTCAACCTCGTGGCTCTGACAAAAACATTGTAAGATTTTTGTGAGCTTACACTCAGTAAGTAAGCCACGTTATACAGTCAAATCATAGCATAGCAATCAATAAGCATAAATGATCTGCATGCTTAAACATTCCACAAGTACTCAAACATGCAATGTAAGTAAACCCACTGTTTATACTCTCAATGGTAACTGTAAATGTGACCCACGGCCCTGCAATATCTCAATAGTGTACCAACAAGCATCCCCCTACTGAAAGGGTCCAGATACCAGGGTCACGCCATGTCAAAATCCACCAGAACACATACTCTATATGTGTGATGCCACCTCGAACCAAGCAGAACACATCCTCTAGATGTGTGATGCCACCTCATAGAACTCAGAACACTTCCTCTAGATGCGTGATGCCATCTCGAACCCAAGCAGAACACATCCTCTAGATGTGTGATGGCATAAACAAGCAGAACACGTACTCTAGACGTGTAGGTGGCATAAACAAGCAGAACACATCCTCTAGACGTGTAGGTGGCATAAACAAGCAGAACACGTCCTCTAGATGTGTGTGTGGTATGACATGATAAAGGAGAACCGCGGCGACACATAACAGTACCTCACATCACATGCACTCATCATATCAATAACAACAATATATTGCATAAACAGTGGATTATACTTACTAATCAATTGCATGTAATATATCACATCAATGTCATAATAACTGCATCTCTCATGCATAGCATCCACATGAAATCATAGCACATAAACAGCCATGTATTCATAATATTCATCTACTTATAATTTAGCCAATAACAATTCTTCATGTCACAATTCACAATTTATATAATAAATAAATTAATTAATAAATACTGATAACTGGCTTGCTTACCTCAGTACGCAATCCAACAGGTATAATAAGCTAGTCAGATGTCTGAGCACCTACAAGATCATTTACACAATTAATCTATTAGCAAAAATATTAAAATGACCCTTAGAATTTCTACCCAGACTAGTTCATGGGCCGTACTTTGGGCTCGAATATCTCCCACTACACACACCCAATTGGGGAAGTAAAAATACCCCAAGAAACTAGAATTCACCCAAATTCTTGCCATATAAATATTTTACTAATCCCGGCCCGTTACGGGGCCCAAAAACCAGCCCAAACTTCCATTGCTGCATGGCCCAAAAGGCCTGAACCGGCCGGCCCAGCCGGCCCGGTTCAAACCATAGCCCACCCGATCCCCTGTTTCACCGAACAGGGGATGGGAACCTAGCCGGCGGTCGGGGCTGCCGCCGGCCAAATTGAGGGCGGCCCGGCCGCCGGTGGCCGGGCCAGAGCCGGCCGCCGCCGCGGCCGACCGCCAAATTCCCTCTCTCTCCCTCATTTCTCTCATCTTCTCTCACTCATCCGCACGGCACGGTGTTGTGCCAGCGGCACGGTCAGCCACCTTGGCCGGCCGGACCTCCACCGGACGCACGCCCGGTGCCGGTGGAGGCAACAGGCCAAAGCTCGGGCCCAGCGAGGCGGCGAGCACGCCGTCGGGCCTGAACCAACCAGCGGCTTCGGCTTCCGCCACCGCGCGAGAGGAGGGCCAATTGGCCCTCTCTCTCTTCTCTCTCTCCACCACCACCCCGTCGGACACCTCCCCCGGTGCCAGCGGGGTCGTCGGCCAAATCTTAGGCCCGGTGAGGCGGCGAGCACGCCGCCGGGCCTGAACCAAGGATCGACCGGCAACCAAATTCCTTCTCTCTGCCTCCCGTGCCCTCTCTGTCTAACTATCTCTTTCTCTCTCTCACGCTCTCTCTCTCTCTCTCTCTTGATCCGGGATTACCTGATGGAAACTGATGCCAAAATGATGGAGGGAGTCCCCCCCTCCATCATATAAATAATCCCCTATGCAACGCTTCAGTCCAGGGACTCGGAACCCATCAAACACGCATAGACTCGGGAATCCAAGCGTCATACAGGAAACTTAAATGTCAGAATAACTATAGGAGCCATGTGACCCCAATTAAATACCGAGAGTTATCCTCCCCACAATTAATTTACCGGGGGTTTACATTCTCCCCTCCTTATAATAATTTCGGCCTTGAAATTTGATATGCATCCAATAGAATACAAACCCAAATTTTCTATCTAATCAGCTAAATTTTATTCAAAAGTTACAGTTATCGATACATCATTGATCTGTAATAAGATACAAATAATTGTGAATGTTTCTTTTTCATTTTTCTCCTTAGACTCCCAGATAATCTCCCTCTCAGAATAATTACTCTGCTAAACTTTGACATAAGGAATACTACACCATCTCAGAACTTAATCCTTGCGGTCCACAATGTGCACAAGATGGTTTTCATAGGTCAATTCTTTCTTAAGCTAAACTGGTTCAAGTTCTAGCACATAACAGGGTTTGAAATATATCTCCTCAGTCATAAAGTATGAAACAAATTGAACACCCCAAAGAGTAATGAAGATAGTGCTAAGCTATAAGCCACCTCCTTTATTTTGATCAAAATCTCAAATGGCCCAATGTATTGTGGCTCAAATCACCTCTAAACACAAATCTCATCATATCATTGATTAGTAAAACTTCCCAATGATCTTCAACATGAAATTTCAAATATTTCTTTTTTTGACATCAACATAACTTTCTATTAACTCAGAGCTACATGAAGCTGCTTTAATTAACGATACTTTTCATAGTTGCTACACCAGCTCAGTCCAAAATTGTCTCTCTCTCACCTCATCTCAATATGAAGGGAATCCACACCTTATATCATAGACAATTGAAATGAATCCATTTGAATATTGGCTTGGTAATCAATAAATAAGCAATTTTACTAAGGGTAAGAAGCTATACCAAGCACTTTCTAAATCCATCACGCAGGCTCGCAGTATATCATCAAAATCTAATTGGTTCATGCAGATTGTTTATCTATTTGAGGGTGGAAGGCTGGACAGAAATTCATCTTAATCCACTAAGCCTTATGAAAACATCATCGAATTAGGAGAGTGAGCCAAATGGGTTCAGACTCAATTTATGCAGTTTACCATTAAACTAAAACAAATATTAACATCTTTATCTCACTAAAATTTCATCCTCAAAATTAAATGTCCACAAATTTTGTACTATTAAAGATACTCACTAGCAAACTTTTATTTCATTCCCAAGTACCCAAATGACATGTCCAACTTTCAAAAATTAATTCAATCTTTCTACCAAATAAAATTAAATTCCTTAAGAAGTATTTCTTTCCTGCCCCCATTTTTTTTTATATATTTTTTTTTAATACCTTAACCTCTCAACACAATCATCATAAATATCATAGGGTCCATCATATGTATTATGTCATCCATTCTTAAGGTTAATAACATATATCAATTACTGTTAATTCCTCGATATGACAATTCCAAGTTCTTTTGAATTAAATATAAATAGTTTTCTTCCAATGCTCTCTCAACTCATAAATAGTTGAATGTGCCACTAATCATTACGATACTAATTTCAATCATCATAACATACTTGGTTTCACTCTTGAATACTTCAAGCTAACATCAATGAACATTATGCCAATCATTTAGGATATCTTTCATATTATAATCAACTAATTTAATTTCTTTAAATAATAGTGCCATCATTAATCATCAGTATGATTAATTTATCTCCTTCATAATTATCAATAATACCACCATAACCAATCAATTTCTCATGAATAGGTCAGTATATCCTCAATAAATAATGCAATTTAAATGATTCAAATTCTTGGATCGATTATTTCGTTACTAATGATTATCAAAATCATCTATAGATTATGCAATGTCACATGCCATAACATGACCAACTAATTTAAACCCTTCAAATATCTCAAAGTGACTTCACTAATCTAGCTCAGATGGATACAAGACTTATAAGGTCAAGATTGAAAATGCACTTACCATTCGAAAGACATAATTGAAAATTATAGTAATCTCTCTATAACTTGAAAGTGATAATAGATGTACCCTTAACCATAATCCATAATTGATAATAATTAAAATAAAATCATCTCCCTCCTATTATCTTAGAAAAGATTCATGTCACCTACGGCTGATTGATAATTTATCCATCTTGGAGAAAGATATCTAATTAGGAACTATGAAGAAAGGTACAATAAGTATGCACGATAAATTAATGAATAGATATCTTGATTTAGAAATCTATTAACAGATAAAAATTCCCATAAAATTCTTTATCAGTGGAGTTTATCTTATTCTCATTCTTGCTAAAATCTTTCACTTTCTACCATCAAAATATTTGGTCATTTATAGCCAAAATAGTTCTAAAGATTAATAAAGTCTACTGCTGTCAAAAACTTAAACAGTAATTATCTTAGAATTTAAAATTTTATAATCTTCCTAAATGATCCATCATGATATAATATGCAGTCAACTATTTCATCAATATCAACCATCTCCAATCTAGCAAATTAACAATCAGTTTTGAACATGCAATATCCATAATAAAAGTTCTCTTAGTAAAATTCACTATATATACTTATCCATCCAAACTCAAATTCAGAAAGTACTCAATTGTGATTAATCAAAAACATGTAATTAACTATTTCATTCCCAAAATATCATCAATATTAATCATCCATATAACCAGCAGATTAGCTCATAATCTTAAACTTACAATATCAACAATGTAAGTTCTATAAATAAAAATTTATTTTATACATCTACATTCAAATTCAGATTTAATACATCAAAATTCACATATCAACTCAATTGCAATATGGACATAATGGTGTTATCTTAGTCATATTAGTCATCAATTGAAATTTTCCACTACTATGTTTATTCCATATATTCATCTATCTTTTATTGCATATCCAATTAAAATTTCATCGAACTGCTATGATCCATTTCCAACAAGTTTGACGGAGTTAAAATCTCTAGAAGCCCCTAGGCCTCCCCACTGGTCAAGGCTACCAGCCAGGGAGCCCACATAATATCGTTGACTTGTGATGGTTCATTCTTAATTCCTATCAATTTGTAATTCAATTAATATCTTGATAAACTTTAAATTTCAAGCTTCCAAAGCATAATTCCTGAAATTCCTTTAAAGTCATAATTGTCTCAATATCATCTAAGTATTTTGCCTAGAGTGTCATTATGCATATGTCCCTAAGATCATAACCTGGGTCCTATGGGTTATGGGTCCACCATGCTTCCGCTGCGTACTCTGATGCTGCATGTCCTGCATAGACTTCGCCATACCCGAGAGAGCTTGAAGCATCTCGGATTGGAATCGCTGGTGCTCAATTCCTACTGGGTTGGCAGGGGCCGTACCTCCAGTAGTTCCTTGACCCACCGGCTGATCAGCATTACCGGCCAGAGAGTCCTCCCCATACAGTTGGCTCCTAGTATGGCGAGCCATAACTAATTCCTGGTAAATTGGATGTGGTTAATATCATCATAAACTAATGTGTCAGGTGTCTCTAAATATAATATCATCAAAATATGTTCTCTACATGTTATCATGTCAATATGTCTGTGTCCCTAGGATCATAACTGTATCATGTCAATATGTCCGTGTCCCTAGGGTCATAACCTGTATCATGTCAATATGTCCGTGTCCCTAGGGTCATAACCCTGATACCACTAAAGCTGTCACGCCCCAGACCCAATATCGGGCTAGGGTGACAACCCGCCGCGTGCCGAGCACGCAAGGCACAATTTTTTTTCACACGTAACACAATTATATATATAATCAGATCAAATACATCACTCAATACTAAAGTTTTGGGTTACAAACCCTTACACACAACAATAATAAAGTCTGGGCATCAAGCCCTACACATAATACTGGGGTTACAACAAAATAATGGTCTTGTTTTATTTAATAGAAGATCTATCACCCCACCAATCCATCTTCAACCTCGTGGCTCTGACAAAACATTGTAAGATTTTGTGAGCTTACACTCAGTAAGTAAGCCACGTTATACAGTCAAATCATAGCATAGCAATCAATAAGCATATAAATGATCTGCATGCTTAAACATTCCACAAGTACTCAAACATGCAATGTAAGTAAACCCACTGTTTATACTCTCAATGGTAACTATAAATGTGACCCACGGCCCTGCAATATCTCAATAGTGTACCAACAAGCATCCCCCTACTGAAAGGGTCCAGATACCAGGGTCACGCCATGTCAAAATCCACCAGAACACATACTCTATATGTGTGATGCCACCTCGAACCAAGCAGAACACATCCTCTAGATGTGTGATGCCACCTCATAGAACTCAGAACACATCCTCTAGATGCGTGATGCCATCTCGAACCCAAGCAGAACACATCCTCTAGATGTGTGATGCCATAAACAAGCAGAACACGTACTCTAGATGTGTAGGTGGCATAAACAAGCAGAACACATCCTCTAGACATGTAGGTAGCATAAACAAGAAGAACACATCCTCTAGACGTGTGTGTGTTATGACATGATCAAGGAGAACCACGGCGACACATAACAGTACCTCACATCACATGCACTCATCATATCAATAACAACTATATATTGCATAAACAGTGGATTATACTTACTGATCAATTGCATGTAATATATCACATCAATGTCATAATAACTGCATCTCTCATGCATAGCATCCACACATGAAATCATAGCACATAAACAGCCATGTATTCATAATATTCATCTACTTACAATTTAGCCAAAAACAATTCTTCATGTCACAATTCACAATTTATATAATGAATAAATTAATTAATAAATACTGATAACTGGCTTACTTACCTCAGTATGCAATCCAACAGGTATAAATAAGCTAGTCAGATGTCTGAGCACCTACAGGATCATTTACACAATTAATCTGTTAGCAAAGAATATTAAAATGACCCTTAGAATTTCTACCCAGACTAGTTCACGGGCCCTACTTTGGGCTCGAATATCTCCCACTACACACACCCAATTGGGGAAGTAAAAATACCCCAAGAAACTAGAATTCACCCAGATTCTAGCCATATAAATATTTTACTAATCTCGGCCCGTTACAGGGCCCAAAAACTAGCCCAAACTTCCATTGCTGCATGGCCCAAAAGGCCTGAACCGGCCGGCCCAGCCGGCCCGGTTCAAACCATAGCCCACCCGATCCTCTGTTTCACCGAACAGGGGATGGGAACCTAGCCGGCGGCCGGGGCCGTTGCCGGCCAAATTGAGGGTGGCCCGGCCGCCGGTGGCCGGGCCAGAGCCGGCCGCCGCCACGGTCGGCCGCCAAATTCCCTCTCTCTCCCTCAATTTCTCTCATCTTCTCTCACTCATCCGCGCGGCACGGTGTTGTGCCGGCGGCACGGCAGGCCACCTTGGCCGACCGGACCTCCACCGGACATACGCCCGGCGCCGGTGGAGGCGACAGGCCAAAGCTCGGGCCCGGCGAGGCGGCGAGCACGCCGCCGGGCCCGAACCAATGCACGAGAGGAGGACCAATTGGCCCTCTCTCTCTTCTCTCTCTCCACCACCACCCTGCCGGACACCTCCCCTGGTGCCGGCGGGGTCGTCGGCCAAATCTCAGGCCCAGCGAGGCAGCGAGCACGCCGCTGGGCTTGAACCAAAGGATCGACCGGCAAACAAATTCCTTCTCTCTGCCTCCCATGCCCTCTCTGTCTCCCTATCTCTTTCTCTCTCTCACGCTCTCTCTCTCTCTCTTGATCCAGGATTACCTGATGGAAACTGATGCCAGAATGATGGAGGGAGTCCCCCCCTCCATCATATAAATAATCCCCTACGCAACGCTTCAGTCCAGGGACTCGGAAACCCATCAGACACGCATAGACTCAGGAATCCAAGCGTCATACAGGAAACTTAAATGTCAGAATAACTCTAGGTGCCAAGTGACCCCAATTAAATACCGAGAGTTATCCTCCCCACAATTAATTTACCGGGGGTTTACAGAGGGATCCGGCGATCTCTTCCTCCGGCCCGCATGGGGTTACAGACCCCCCTTGCCGCCCTAGGGAAGCTGAGCCAACCCCCCAAGGGGGCCGTGGCAAAGATCTTCCCCGATCTACCTGCTAGGTGCGGGTGGCTCTCTGTGATTCTTTGACTCTAGCATATTTGTCTGCCAAAGCTATCATGTCGGAGAGGTTCTGAGGGTAGCTGACCTCCAGCGCTAGGTAAAAATCACTCTCCTTCAATACTCTACCTGCTAGGGCGGACATGGCCACCTCATGATTAAGTTGGTCCACTTCCAACATGGCTGTGTTAAAATGGCTGAGATATTTTTTCAAGGACTCCCCCTATCTCTGCTTGATTTCAGAAAGGGAGTCAGATCTCCGCCAGTGACGATGGCTGCTAACGAACTGGCTGATGAAGAGGCGGCTTAGCTCGTCAAACGAACTAACGGAACCTTGTTTCAAAGCATTGAACCAGATTCGAGCGGATCCCCTGAGGGTGGAGGGAAAGGTGCGACAGAGGATCGCATCTGATGCCCCGTGGAACATCATGATCGATCTGAAGCTGCTAAGGTGGTCGTCGGGATTGGAGGCTCCATGATAGGGTTCGATGGCGAACAGCTTGATATAGGAGGGAATCACTTCCTCCATGATTCCCTTGGAAAAGGGATTGCCCTGCTCCATCTGACGGTGGAGCGGATGGGCCTGCTTGGCGGCATCTAACTCCTGGCACATCTCCCATAGTAGCTGGTGGATCTCCTCAGTCACAACAGGAGGGGCCGGACGAGGAGAAGAAATGAGACGTGTCGAGTCATGGCGAGAGAACATCGGAGAGAGGGATCGAGCCCACCGAGATTGAGGAAGATCTTTGCCATGACCCCTTAGGGGGCTGGCTTAGCTTCCCTAGGGCGGCAAGGGGGGTCTGCAACCCCATGCGGGCCAGAGGAAGAGATCGCCGGATGAGCGGGGGCTGCATTCTCCTCAAGAGGATGCGGGGCAGGTGCCGCCGGATGGGGGGTTTCGAAATGTCCCTAAATCAGGTGGGTCAGGGCTTGGATCTGTTGGACCAGTGAGGCAAATTGGTCCTAGGTCACTAGAGCCGCCGGTGGAGATGGAGTCTCAACTGGCGGCGGTGGTGGCGCTACGCCGCTCACTGGATCAGGTCTTTGAGAGGCGACCTAATCCCGGGCTTTGGAGGTAGCCTTTCTTTGGTTGGCCATGGGAGGAGTTCTCTTTCAGATCGAGATCCTTGTCCCTGAATCACAAGTTTATGGGACTTGAGGCCCTTCCTCTAGCGCTAATTTGTTGCTGCTGGAATCTGTCCTCCGACTCAGGCATGATCGGGCTCCCTCCTGGGCAGACCTGCAAAACAGTCCTCACGCGAGAGGCATTGGGGGTGGCCCTCTATGGAAGACCCTCCGATGCTCAAGTCAATGAAGATCAGCAACCAACAAATAAGAGGAGAAGGCTCTCGCTGAAGAGTCTCTCCAAGGATGGCCTTTCGAGAGCTCTGAGCAAAGCGCTAATGGCGGAAGCCAAGGCAGAAGGAGAGTGTGCGAGTGAGCAAGTGCGCATACATGAGGATTCGGCAGACGACTCTATTTATAGAGGATCACCTGATTCCCTGGGGGCATCGTGGGTCCAAAAGTCGTTAGGATTTGAATCCAGTTTGTTATGAGGTCAGTAAGATTCGTATCTTGTTGGTTAGAGGATCGATGGCTGGGAGAGCTAGTTGATGTCTCGAGATTTGGTGAGTATATAGGCTCCAAGGCTCTAGGCCACTCTCGCGGGTCCTATGCCACTCTCGGATATGATTTCTGTTTGGAATCTTACGAATTTGAACTCTCTCGCACCGAATTCTGCAGAGATTATTGAGTGCCCGGGTCTAGCCAGGGCATAATAATGATTCGGCTGATGAGGCACAGTCGGATAGCTCGACCGGAGCCAAGGGAGATGATATAGCTCGGCTGAGGCCGAGAGATGATATGGCTCGGTTGGGGTCAAGGAATGATATAGCTCGGCTGAGGCCGAGGGACGATATAGCTCGGCTGAGGCCAAGGAACGATATAGCCGAGGGATGATATAGCTTGGCTGAGGCCGAGAGACGATATAGCTCAGCTGAGGCCAAGAGATGTGATGAGATGATATAGTTCGACTGAGGCCGAGAGACGATATAGCTCGGCGACGATATAGCTTGGCTGAGGCTGAGAGACGATATAGCCCGGTTGAGGCCGAGAGACGATATAGCTCGGCTGAGGCCGAGAGATGTGATCTGTGCCTTAAGAATCCTTGGCTCGATGAGGGGCTAAGGCGCCCCGATTTACTGAGGCTGACTTATCTCTAGCGGGTATTGTTCAGCATGTGGGAGTCAGGGTTGATCCTAGCCCCTTGCACGATTATTTATGCAACAATGATTTTACCCCTCAACATAAACTATGGTATATTGTTAATAAGAATACTGGCCCTCACCAGTAGGAATCTCCTTGGCGATCATGAAAATGAATTTTAAAATCACCAGCTAACTCTGTCAGACCAGGCTCCCCTGGTAAAGCAAACACCATGATCCCTTTCTTTGGTGCACTGAACCAGAAGTCTTTAGGCTAAATAAAATAATAATAATAACAATCAATAAGATAATATAGCACACTCTGGGTGTGAAAAAATAAATAGCAAATCTAGGTTTTAACTTTTCTAGGTTCAATGGATGTCCACCAGTTGGTGCTCCAGTAGATGTTTTCTAGAAGACAAACTACACAATTTGAGAATGCATCTGATCTGATATAATCAGATCTGAATATTTTGAATACTTTATAAGTGATAACCTGAATTTGGAGTTTACACTTTTAACTTATGAAAAATAAAAATGATCCGGTTCTTGTAAAGAATGATATGGAATGTGTACATTCAACTGTTTAAGCACAGCTTTCTCATTCTAACAATGCATAATATACATTATCACAAAGATCAAAATGTTTGAGAAAAGGAATTCCAAGCACAAAGAGGCTTGTGCATTAATTTAAAAGTTGAATTGTACAATGAAGTTTCAGCCAACATACATGCATACATAAATATACAAATACATTTACTCAAGCTTAAAAGAAAATTTTAAATTGCAGTATATTTTATTTTTCCGAAAGTTCAAAGATTAATATTAGGGCTTTTCACCACAATTATATTTATTTTACAATAATTCAAGGTTACATCAAGACAGATATTAAGAATTTAATTCTCTTGAACATGTATATTCTTAAATCATAGGGGCATCATTTATGTTTAAGAAGTCTTTATTCTGTTAAAAGCAATGATAAAAGATTGAAGCTTTCAGTTATTGACAACTAGTTCTTTTAAGTGAATTTTATATTAGCACTTAAATGCAGTTCTCTAGCTCCCCGAACACATATTTTAAAAGAAATTCATATTTAAATTTTGGTGTTCACTATACCGTAATATACATGGACTTGCATGCAAATATGCATATGTAGATTGCATGATGGTATGAAACATCAACATATATGGGTCCATCATGCATTTTGGTACCAAGGCATAATAACATTAGTTCCTGGGAAAACTTGAGTCATCCTCCCAATTTTTGTTTAAATCAGTGACCACTAGACCAGTCCAGCAGTACGAATAAGCATCTCTCCAGCAAGAATGATCAATTCTCAAATCACAAAAGAGGATGGTCTTCTTGTAATTCTTAGCTCTATAAGCCATTAATATTGATCTATCATATTATAGATGTATCCTTGGGAATATATAAACCAAATGAATTTTCTATAAATGTTTGTTACCAAAAAGATTTGTATCAACAAATTTATTAGGCCTTCAAATAGGATTAGAGTAATGCAAAGCAATACTTAAGAGTTGTTAGATGGTTAGAATTCATTTTATTTTGATCAATGACTGAAATTGGCAAAATTGCTTAGAAGATTAAGAGATGACAGATTTCCAGAGATTTCTCTTGGCATAACATTTCAAGTTTCATGAACAATGCTGGTCCAATGATCATCAATGGCACAAGCCATCAAAACATTTATGAAGTTAGAACATTTCAATGTTCACAGAGGTAGATGTATGCTCTATGGATTTTATAGTTTCTATTTTTTTTTAGAAATAGTTTTATCATTTATAGATGTCATGAATTAGCTGTCTTTTATGCAAACAAACTTCAAGAAAAATCTTTCTGCACTAACACATAAAGTTCGCAGAATTTATAGATATCAGAAGACTATAGCTAGAAAATATCAAGTTACAAGAACAAAATGGTATGAATTACTATTCCATGATTGCAAGGCTTCAAAGATAGAGTCAATACCAAAATCAACAAGTCTTTCCATACTTCCATTTATTATTTTTATGTTTCAACATCAGATGCAAAAACATAGACAATGATTTAAAGTGTTGCCTGAAACTCCAAAACCAAAACGAAAACAATTTGGTTTCAGTCAAAAGAATTTTGAAACTGAGACTGGTTTCAAATCTGAGCTGACACTAACATAGAAGCTAATTCATTATACACATAAGCTATTTATGTCAAAACAGAGGAAATTATATTGTCTGAGTTAAACTTAGACACTGATTTTTGACAAGATGTCAAGCATTACAATATTGTATTGCAAAAGGATGTAGATTTTTTTCTGACAAAAAAAAAGATTTTTTTTTGGGGCACAAATTTGGTTATCCTGAAACACAAATATTATTGGCATCTGAATTGTCAAATGCTGGACTATCAGCAAAAGATGGTATATTCTACTCTAAACATAATGTTATTATTTTTCTTTTTCAAAAACTTTTTTGCAATCATCTTCTAGCATAACCTTTGAAACAGTCTATCCGAAGGTATCTAACAATATAATATGATCTAAAATGATGACTAAATTATTTTATTCATGCATTCTATTTTCTTTATTTTTTGAATGCTTTCCCCATCTCAAATTAACATGTGTAACAAAAACTACTCATGTCAGAGCCAAAACAACAAGAACCACCAAAACTGACAACCAAAATTTATTAGGCTAGGCAGAAATTGAGGGTCAAATCTGCTTATAGACAAGAGCATTATTGGGGGAAGTCATGTATTTGTTCATGTTCCATCAATATGAGTCAAATTATGGATCTCTCAAATAGACAACTACAGCTATATCCAATACATTCTCCTTATCTGTTTGTGTTTGTGAATCTTGATCCACCAATTTGATCAACAAAAGTTATCCTTTTGTCAGCGAGGTTCTATTTTTTCTCAAAATTCCATCCAGCTTTTCTAAAATCAACCTCTCTGCATTTCAAAAATCTGTCAAGCTCCACATTTAGAGAAGTGATCACAAGATAGATGGAAGGAGAGATTCATGATGAAATTCTCCTGATTATTACTCAAAAAAAATTTTGGTTAAGCATGACATTGAACAAGTATAAGTGATACGCATCAATACTGAGCTAAAAGCATAAATTTTCTACAAACATCAGAACACTACATTTTACATTGATCTCAACAAGCCCCTACTAGTAAGAGTCAAAAGCAAGCCTAATTAGGAAGTTTTGCAGCTCTATGAAAGTTATAGAAGTAATCGAGCAATACAAGGGAATATGTAGGTCTAATTGTCCAACAAGCTAGACCAAACTCAACTAGGGAACTGTCTTAGTTTGGGCCTATACCCTAGCATAGACTAAGACTACAGATCTCAGGCCAATTTAAGTAAGGACCATTTGGGATCTACATTCATTCAAGCAGTAAAGCCCAAAGTAAAAAAATAAAAGGATAAAAAATTAATGACATGAAAACTAAACATAAACACTTAGACTAGTGAAATTTTAAAAATAAATAAATAAATAAAAATTTACCATTAGGTCCTTAGTCCTTGGATGCTTCTTTGTTGAGAAGAGGACGCCTAAGCCATGAACGAAGTATGTATCATAATCCATATCAAATTCTAAGAGACAAAAATCTAAATAACAAAATAGTAAGAAATATGCTTTAAAGCTGAACCACTTAGTACAAGAAAGGCCCATTACAAGACAGAGAACCTCACTATAGAAGCTATAGAAACTAAAATACCATGCACCACTTGGCCAGTAACAATAACACAACATCATAGAGTACCAGTTGCATATTTTATGTTTCCAGAAGTTTTGTCTCAAAGAATCAGCAAATAGACCAGAATGTGTGGAGGAGAAATAAAGACAGCAGGTTCCACTTGCCAACTGTGACAGAACCATATTTGTTATAGGCTTCCACCTAGGCGCCTAACCCAGTTCAGCTCACCTAGGCGAGGCCAGCCTGGACAACCTGCCACAGGCACTCACAGGGTTTCTGGGGCACCCACCTGGGCTACCAGACATCGCTTGGGTGGCCAATTCCACTGGGTAATTACGCAGCTAGATCCAGCCAACCATCCCAACCAAAACCAATGTCCAATGGTCCATGGTGTGGATCAGGTCAAACCAATATATAAAATAAGAAAGACAAGAAAAGAGAGATGGGCAAAGAGATCGAAGCCAATAAGCATATTTGTCTCCACCTCCAGTCTCGCTTGTCTCCATTAGGGCATGTGTCTCTTATGACCTCGAGCACTTTCAAGTAGCCTAGCTGTAGTACCCGGTTCCCGGTTCATGTGAACCAGGTTCAGGACTTGGTCCTGTGCTGTCTGATGCTTCGCTCTTAGCGAAGCGCTTCATTTTCCCAAACCCTTAAACTGAAGCCTTACGCAGGGGATTATATATGTGATGGAGGGAGACTCCCTCCATCATCCTGGCTTCCGTTTCCTTCAGGTAATCCCCTGGCCTCTAGAGAGAGAGAGAGAGAGAGAGAGCGTGAGAGACAGAGAGAACGTGAGAGGCAGAGAGAGAGAAGAGAAAGAGAGCGGGAGAGTGTGGCCGACCGAACCTTGGTTAAGGCCCGGCGGCGTGCTCGCCGCCTCGCCGGGCCTGAGCTTCGGCCGGCGACCCCACGGCACCGGGGAGGTGTCCGGCGGGGTGGTGGTGGAGAGAGAGAAGAGAGAGAGGGCCAATCGGCCCCTCTCTCGCGCGGTGGCGGAAGCCGGCATGCTCGCCGCCTCGCCGGGCCTGAGCTTCGGTCTGTCGCCTCCACCGGCGCCGGCGTGCGTCCGTGGAGGTCCGGCCGGCCAAGGTGGCCGGCCGTGCCGCCGGCACAGTATCGTGCCGTGCGGATGTGAGAGAGAAATAGAGTGAAATTAAGTGAGAGGGGGAGGAATGGGTGGCCGGCCGCAGCCGCGGCCGGCTCTGGCCCGGCCACCGGCGGCCGGGCCGCCCTCAATTTGGCCGGCGGCGGCCCTGGCCGCCGGCGAGATACCCATCCCCTGTTCGGTGAAACAGGGGATCGGGATGGCTTTGGGATGAATCGGGCCGGCTGGGCCGGCCGGTTCAGGGCCTATTGGGCCGTGCAACGAACAGATTTGGGGCTGGATTTTGGGCCCCGTAACGGGCCGGGATTAGCAAAAAAAATTATATGGCTAGAATCTGGGTTAATTCTAGTTTCTTGGGGTATTTTTACTTCCCCAATTGGGTGTGTATAGTGGGAGATATTCGAGCCCAAAGTTGGGCCCGTGAACTAGTCTGGGTAGAATTCTAAGGGTCATTTTAATATTCTTATTCTAATAAATTAATTGTGTAAAATGATCCTGTAGGTACTCAGACATCTGACTAGCTGATATATACCTGTTGGATTGCGTACTGAGGTAAGTAAGCCAGTTATCAGTATTTAATAAATTATTTTATTCATTATATGAATATTTAAATTGTGAATTATATTGTGACATGAAGAATTGTTATGGATATTGGTTAAATTGTAAGTAGATGAATATTATGAATACATTGTTGTTTATGTGCTATGATTGAGAATGATTTCATATGTGGATGCTATGCATGAGAGATGCAGTTATTATGACATTGATGTGATATATTACATGCAATTGTTCAGTAAGTATAATCCACTGTTTATGCAATATAAAGATGTTATTGATATGTTAGTGCATGATGTGAGGTACTGTTATGTGTCGCCGCGGTTCTCCTTTATCATGTCATACCACACACACATCTAGAGGATGTGTTCTGATGATTTATGCCACACACATCTAGAGGATGTGTTCTGATGATTTATGCCACATACACGTCTAGAGGATGTGTTCTGTTTATTTATGCCATTCACACGTCTAGAGGATGTGTTCTGCTTGGTCCGAGATGGCATCACGCATCTAGAGGATGTGTTCTGAGTTACTATGAGGTGGCATCACACATCTAGAGGATGTGTTCTGCTTGGTTCGAGGTGGCATCACACATATAGAGTATGTGTTCTGGTGGATTATGATATGGCGTGACCCTGGTATCTGGACCCTTTTAGTAGGGGGATGCTTGTTGGTACACTATTGGGATATTGCAGGGCCGTGGGTCACATTTACAGCTACCATTGAGGGTATAAACAGTGGGTTTACTTACATTGCATGTTTGAGTATTTGTGGAATGTTTAAGCATGCAAATCATTTATGTGCTTATAGATTGTTATGCTATGAATTGACTGTATAACGTGGCTTACTTATTGAGTGTAAGCTCATAAAAATCTTACAATGTTTTTGTCAGAGCCACGAGATTGAAGATGGATTGGTTGGGGTGATGGATCTTCTATTAAATAAACAAGACCCATTATTTTGTTGTAACCCAGTATTACTTATGTGTAGGGCTTGATGCCCAAACTTTATTATTGTGGTGTGTAAGGGTTTGTAACCCAAAACTTTTAGTATTCAGTGATGAATTTGGCTTGGTTTATACATAATAGTGTTATGTGTTAAAAATTTTGTGACGCCTTGCGTGCCCGGCACGCGGCGGGTTGTCACCCTAGCCCGATATTTGGGTCTGGGGCGTGACAGCTTTAGTGGTATCAGAGCCTGGTTATGACCCTAGGGACATGGACATATTGACATGATAACACGTAGAGAACATATTTTGATGACATTATACTTAGAGAAACCTGACACTTTAGCTTATGATGATATTAACCATAACTAATTTAACAGGAAATAGATATGGCTCGCCGTTCTAGGAGCCAACAATATGAGGAAGACTCTCAGGCCGGTAATGCTGATCAGCCGGTGGGTCAAGGAACTACTGGAGGTACGGCCCTGCCAACCCAGTAGGGACTGATCACCAGCGATTCCAGTCCGAGATGCTTCAAGCTCTCTCGGGTATGGCGCAGTCTATGCGGGACATGCAGCATCAGATCCAGCAGGCTTTGACCGCTCAGTCTGTACCCCCTTCTGCTCCGACTCAGCCTACCCTTCCTGTTCCGCAGTTGCAGCCAACCTTACCCACTCAATCAGCACCGCCGACCCAGTCTGCTTTATCTCAATCCTGGGTGGGGATCGGCCGCAGCTTTGCAGATTTCAAGAAGTTTGCCCCTGCTCCTTTCTCTGGTTCAAGCAACCCTATTGATGCTGAGAGATGGGTGCGAGATATGGAGAAGGCTTTTATGGCCCATGGTAGTCAGGAGATGGAGAGGATCAGATTTGCTACTTATCTCTCCAAGGGGAGGCTTATGACTGGTGGTTAGTAGAGGAGCAGCGTCGGGGTGGTCAGACTATTTCTTGGGAGCAGTTTAAGGAGGCATTCTTCGACAAGTACTTTCCCAGGAGTATGCAGAGGCGGATGGAATCAGAATTTCTTAAGTTGGAGCAAAGGAATCTTTCGGTAGCCCAATATGAAGCTGAATTCACCAGGTTGGCCCGTTTTGCTCCAAGTATAGTATCTAACGAAATGGCCAAGATCACCCGATTCACGGAGGGACTTCGACCCAGACTGATGCAGGCGGTCAACGCATTTGAGCTTCACACTTACAGTGCGTGGTAAATAAGGCCTTAATAATTGAGAGAGATATGAATACGGTTCAGAGGGATTGGGAGCAGCAGAAGAAGAGGAAAGGGCATAATTCTAGCCAACCCCCAGCTCAAGCCAAGAAGAGAGGTGCACCTCAGGCCCCAGGAGGACAACGAATAGAGAGGCTCGCTGCTTTCGCTGTGGGAATTTCCACCCGGGGAGACCTTGCCGTGGAGTGTCTGGTGCCTGTTTCTCCTGTGGAAAGACTGACCATAAGATAGCCACATGTCCCCTTCGAAAGAACCAGCAGCCATCTTCCAGTCAAGGGACGAGTCAGCAGCAGCAGCAACCACCGAGGACTCAGGGAAGGGTCTTCGCTCTCACTCAGCAGGATGCTGCCGCTTCTAATTCTGTGGTGATAGGTATATCAATATTTCACATCTAGCATTACATTCTTATCCTGTGCAATGCATTAATAATTAGTTAGGACATTATATTCTTATTGTTAAAATGAAATTTCATTTACGTCCAGGAATGATTAAGATAGGCAATGATTATGCTCAGACTCTAATTGATCCGGGTGCCACGCATTCGTTTATATCTGACACCTACCTTGGCAAGAATGCATCATTGACACCTGAATCTCTAGACCATGAATTACACATTGCCTTTCCAAATGGTGATACTATGAAAGTTGATACTGTATGCAAATCCTGCTTGATTATCATTGAGGATAGGAAGCTGAATGCCAATCTTATTGTCCTTCCACTGAAATTCTTTGATGTTATCCTTGGCATGGATTGGTTAGCTTCCTATCATGCTTCTGTAGACTGTTTCAGGAAGATCGTCAACTTCAAAATTCCTTGTCAGCCCGAATTTAGTTTTACTGGTGGCCAGAAACTTCTAGCCTCAGTGTTTATTTCGGCACTACAGGCTGAAAAGTATCTGAGGAGTGGTGGCCAAGGATTTCTTGCTGTTATTAATGATCTTCAAAAGAAAGAGGCCAAGTTGGAGGATATTCCTATAGCTAGAGAATTCCCTGATGTCTTTCCGGATGAATTATCGGAGTTGCCCCCTGACCGGGAGGTTGAGTTCTCCATTGATTTGATTCCTGGAACTGGACCTATATCCAAGGCCCCTTATCGTATGGCCCCGGCTGAGCTAAAAGAGTTGAAGGACCAATTGCAGGAACTCCTAGATCGGGGATTTATCAGGCCTAGTGCTTCTCCTTGGGGTGCTCCAGTTCTATTTGTTAAGAAGAAGGATGGCAGTCTTCGGCTATGCATTGATTACCGGGAAATCAACAAGGTGACAGTGCGAAATAAGTACCCTTTGCCGAGGATTGATGACTTGTTTGACCAACTTCAAGGAGCCCGGGTATTCTCTAAGATTGATCTCAGGTCAGGTTATCATCAGCTTAAAGTCAAGGATGGGGATGTGCCTAAGACAGCTTTCAGAACTAGATATGGCCATTATGAGTTTTTGGTGATGCCGTTTGGTTTGACTAATGCCCCGGCAGCGTTCATGGATTTGATGAACAGAATATTTAGGCCATACTTGGATCAGTTTGTGGTTGTATTTATTGATGATATTTTGATCTATTCTAAGAGTCTCAGGGAGCATGAGGATCACTTGAGGATTGTGCTTCAGACTCTTCGGGAGAAGAAGCTTTATGCCAAGCTGCAGAAGTGTGAGTTTTGGTTGGACCAAGTAGCTTTCTTGGGTCACGTAATTTCTGTGGATGGCATTTCTGTGGACCCGAAGAAGATTGAAGCTATTATTAGCTGGAGCCGACCTTCCAATGTGGCTGAAGTCAGAAGCTTCTTGGGGCTAGCCGGGTATTATCGAAAATTTGTGGAAGACTTCTCTCGCATCGCTCTACCCCTAACTCGTTTAACCCAGAAACGAGTGAAGTTTGACTGGTCAGAGGAGTGTGAGGAAAGTTTTCAGGAGTTAAAGCAGCGTTTGGTGTCAGCTCCCATCCTTGTTCTTCCGACAGGATCTGAGGGTTTTACACTTTATACTGATGCCTCTCGGAAAGGATTGGGATGTGTCCTAATGCAGAATGGAAAGGTGATAGCCTATGCTTCCAGACAGCTGAAGCCTTATGAGCAGAACTATCCTACTCATGATCTGGAATTAGCTGCGGTGGTTTTTGCTTTGAAGATTTGGCGGCATTATCTCTATGGGGTGTCGTGTGATGTGTATACAGACCATAAGAGTCTAAAATATATCTTCACACAGAAGGAGCTCAATTTGAGGCAGAGGAGGTGGTTGGAACTTCTGAAGGACTATGATCTGAATCTACATTATCATCCAGGGAAGGCTAATGTTGTGGCTGATGCTTTGAGTAGGAAGACCTCTTCTGAGTTAGCTGCTATGCTTACCTCCCAGCCTCACATTCTGAAGGACCCGAGAGGTGGGAGATTGGACTGAGAGTACAGCAGTCTGATGGACTTGTTGCTGCACTTATTCTTCAGCCGACTCTTGTTGACAGAATTAAGTCCTCCCAGATGGAAGATCCAGATCTTCAAAGAATTAAAGTTGCTGTTCAGTCAGGAGATCAGAGTGGATTTTATGTAATGGATGATGGATCCCTGAGATTTGAAGGCAGACTTTGTGTACCTAGCAATGAGGAGTTGAAAGCCGAGATTTTGAGGGAGGCTCACTACTCTCCCTATACTGTGCATCCTGGTGGTACTAAAATGTATAGAGACTTAAAGGAGAATTTTTGGTGGAAAGGGATGAAGAGGGATATTGCTCAGTTTGTGGCCAAGTGCTTAGTATGTCAGCGGGTGAAGGCCGAGCATCAAAAACCTGCGGGACCTCTTCAATCTTTGATGATTCCTCAGTGGAAATGGGAAAAGATTACTATGGATTTTGTGACTGGTCTGCCCAAAACTCCCAGGAGTAATGATGCAGTTTGGGTTATTGTGGACAGACTGACAAAGTCAGCTCATTTCCTACCTTTCAGAGTTGGAGTCTCGAGTGACAGATTGGCTAGCTTGTATTTGGAGCAGATTGTGAGACTCCATGGTGTTCCTGTCTCTATTGTATCTGACCGGGATACCAGATTTGTATCACAGTTTTGGAAGAGTCTTCATAAAGCCTTGGGACCAAATTGAACTTCAGTACGGCTTATCATCCCCAGTCTGATGGGCAGTCAGAGAGGACCATACAGATTCTAGAAGATATGTTGCGCCTGTGTAATGGACTTGGGTGGGGCTTGGGATAACCACTTATCTTTGGTGGAGTTTGCTTATAACAATAGTTATCAAGCCAGTATCCAGATGGCCCATTTGAGGCTTTGTACGGTAGGAGGTGCAGATCTCCTTTATGTTGGGATGACGTAGGGGAAAGGAAATTGCTAGGCCCTGAGCTGATCCAGCAGACAGTTGACAAGGTGCATTTGATCAGGGAGCATCTTCGTACAGCTCAGAGCAGGCAAAAGAGTTATGCTGACGTCAGAAGGAGAGAGTTAGAATTTCAGGTTGGGGATCATGTTTTCTTAAGGGTATCACCAACCAAGGATGTGATGAGATTCGGGATTAGAGGAAAGCTTAGTCCATGCTATATTGGACCTTTTGAGATCTTGAGCAGAGTTGGGGAGGTTGCATACAGCTTAGCACTGCCTCCGATTTTATCTGGTGTTCACAATGTATTCCATGTATCTATGTTGAGGAAGTATGTTTCAGACCCCAGTCATGTTATAGCTTATGAGCCTATTCAGTTGAGGAAGGATTTATCATATGAGGAACATCCTGTGCGTATCGTGGACCGCAAGGATCAGATTCTGAGGCGGCGTACCATCCCTTATGTCAAAGTTCAGTGGAATAATCACTCTGAGAGGGAGGCTACTTGGGAGCTGGAGGAAGAAATTAAAACGAAGTATCCACAATTATTTGAAGGTAATTTATCTATCTAAGATTGTTGACCTTTGATTAATTTGATTGATCCGTAGTTATGAGGTCATGTATCAATTTCGAGGCCGAAATTTTTATAAGGGGGGGAGGATGTAGTACCCGGTTCCCGGTTCATGTGAACCAGGTTCAGGACTTGGTCCTGTGCTGTCGACGCTTCGCTCTCAGCGAAGCGCTTCGTTTTCCCGGACCCTTAAACTGAAGCGTTACGTAGGGGATTATATATGTGATGGAGGGAGACTCCCTCCATCATCCTGGCTTCCGTTTCCTTCAGGTAATCCCCTGGCCTCTAGAGAGAGAGAGAGAGAGAGAGAGCGTGAGAGACAGAGAGACGTGAGAGGAGAGAGAGAGAAGAGAGAGAGGGGAGCCGGCCGAACCTTGGTTCAGGCCCGGCGGCGTGCTCGCCGCCTCGCCGGGCCTGAGCTTCGGCCGGCGACCCCGCCGGCACCGGGGGAGGTGTCCGGCGGGGTGGTGGTGGAGAGAGAGAAGAGAGAGAGGGCCAATCGGCCCCTCTCTCGCGCGGTGGCGGCTTCCGCTGGTTGGTTCGGGCCCGGCGGCATGCTCGCCGCCTCGCCGGGCCTGAGCTTCGGCCTGTCGCCTCCACCGGCGCCTGCGTGCATCCGGTGGAGGTCCGGCCGGCCATGCCGCCGGCACAGTATCGTGCCACGCGGATGTGAGAGAGAGAGTGAAATTAAGTGAGAGGGAGGAATGGGTGGCCGGCCGCGGCGATGGCCGGCTCTGGCCGGCCACCGGTGGCCGGGCCGCCCTCAATTTGGCCGGCGGCGGCCCTGGCCGCCGGCGAGATACCTATCCCCTATTCGGTGAAACAGGGGATCGGGATGGCTTTGGGATGAATCGGGCCGGCTGGGCCGGCCGGTTCAGGGCCTATTGGGCCGTGCAGCGAACAGATCTGGGGCTGGTTTTTGGGCCCCGTAACGGGCCGGGATTAGCAAAAAAATTATATGGCTAGAATCTGGGTTAATTCTAGTTTCTTGGGTATTTTTACTTCCCCAATTGGGTGTGTATAGTGGGAGATATTCGAGCCCAAAGTTGGGCCCGTGAACTAGTCTAGGTAGAATTCTAAGGGTCATTTTAATATTCTTATTCTAATAAATTAATTGTGTAAAATGATCCTGTAGGTGCTCAGACATCTGACTAGCTGATATATACCTGTTGGATTGCGTACTGAGGTAAGTAAGCCAGTTATCAGTATTTAATAAATTATTTTATTCATTATATGAATATTTAAATTGTGAATTATATTGTGACATGAAGAATTGTTATGGATATTGGTTAAATTGTAAGTAGATGAATATTATGAATACATTGTTGTTTATGTGCTATGATTAAGAATGATTTCATATGTCGATGCTATGCATGAGAGATGCAGTTATTATGACATTGATGTGATATATTATATGCAATTGTTCAGTAAGTATAATCCACTGTTTATGCAATATAAAGATGTTATTGATATGTTAGTGCATGATGTGAGGTACTGTTATGTGTCACCGCGGTTCTCCTTTATCATGTCATACCACACACATCTAGAGGATGTGTTCTGATGATTTATGCACACACATCTAGAGGATGTGTTCTGATGATTTATGCCACATACACGTCTAGAGGATGTGTTCTTTTTATTTATGCCATTCACACGTCTAGAGGATGTGTTCTGCTTGGTCCGAGATGTCATCACACATCTAGAGGATGTGTTCTGAGTTACTATGAGGTGGCATCACACATCTAGAGGATGTGTTCTGCTTGGTTCGAGGTGGCATCACACATATAGAGTATGTGTTCTGGTGGATTATGATATGGCGTGACCCTAGTATCTGGACCCTTTCAGTAGGGGGATGCTTGTTGGTACACTATTGGGATATTGCAGGGCCGTGGGTCACATTTACAGCTACCATTGAGGGTATAAACAGTGGGTTTACTTACATTGCATGTTTGAGTAATATGGAATGTTTAAGCATGCAAATCATTTATGTGCTTATAGATTGTTATGCTATGAATTGACTGTATAACGTGGCTTACTTATTGAGTGTAAGCTCATAAAAATCTTACAATGTTTTTGTCAGAGCCATGAGATTGAAGATGGATGGTTGGGGTGATGGATCTTCTATTAAATAAATCAAGACCCACTATTTTGTTGTAACCTCAGTATTACTTATGTGTAGGGCTTGATGCCCAAACTTTATTATTGTGGTGTGTAAGGGTTTGTAACCCAAAACTTTTAGTATTCAGTGATGAATTTGGCTTGGTTATATACATAATAGTGTTATGTGTTAAAAATTTTGTGACGTCTTGCGTGCCCGGCACACGGCGGGTTATCATCCTAGCCCGATATTTGGGTCTGGGGCATGACACTAGCCCACTTCCTCCATGGTCTCTCTCTCTCACCTCGAGCACTTTCAAGTAGCCTAGCCCACTTCCTCCATGGTCTCTCTCTCTCTCTCACACACACACACACACGCTCAAACCCCATGCTCTCATGTGGTAGCTCTCCCTCTTCCCCTATACACTCTTCAACAGTCCAGCTCCTCCACCCTCCACTCTGACCCTTGCATCTGGCTGCTGACCCCACCTAACCATTTTCCCACCACCCCCTCCCCCCCCCCCCCCAAAAAAAAAAAAGAAAAAAAAAACAAAAAACAAAAAAAAATTACTGGACGCATAACTGAGCTTCTCCTCAAATTTTTTTTTAGCTCAACAGTTCCCTCAAGAAAGGGCTTCTATTCTTGTTATTTTATTATATTTTATTTTGCATTGGGCTGTTCTTACTTTTAGGATAGTAATAGCTTGATTATTTCATTTCATACAGTGACTGCATAACAGATCTTGTGTGTGTTGTGACGTGTGATATGTTGTTTGAACTTCGGTGGTTATGCAATAGATGATATTGACACTTTCAACTTTTGGACTCTATTTTGGTTATTAGACTTGATGGATATTTTGTCAATGCTAATCTAGTTTGATGGTGAATTTATTTTTGTGCTTTCATTTTTAAATGTTGATCATTTATTTTATGTAACCATGTTGGAGAGCAACAGAAGGTAAAATTGCTCTAGCTTCCTTGGCCATGTTCCTTTTACTTAATGTTTGATTTTTGTTGAATGCTAACTTACTTAATCATGTATTTTAATCATGTTATATGGTCTTTGTAAGCATATCTTTTTTTATGTTGTTTGAATTGATTATACATGCATACATAGTTTAAATTGATTGATTGTTGATCTTGTAGGGTTGTCTATGCAATTTGAACCCACATCCACATTCAATGGAGAATATGCGCCCTACAATTTGAGCTCAAGACAACATTGGCATATCCTCTTACCTTATAGATTTAGATCAAATAATAAAGCGGTGATAGATCTGAAAGCATGGTGCTTTAAATGAAATTCAAGCATTAATTTTACCAATGTGTGTTTGAATCACATGATTTGGACACATCTTACTGAGAACTTGCAATATACGAAGTTATAGATTATTCAGTATAAATTTTGTAGAAATTGTCTCCTGGACTATAGGAGGGCTTGTCACCTGGATATTTAACAACAATGGACAGAGCAGGAGCTCCATGGGTGTCAAAGCCTGTCAACAAAAATTATAGCTACCAAAGTGTATGTGGCCATATGTTCACTATCCAATAAACTATGGAATAAGAACTATTCATAAGATTCAGGATCAATATGCAAGCAAGCTGCTTAATATTTGCTTGATATTTGACCATCATCATAATGAATCACTTTTGATGAGTGGAGTTGCACTTTCACCAAATCAACTTAAGCAAGAGAGAAAGCCCATTAAAAATGAACTGGTCATATGTTGTCAGCTGATTAAGAATAATTAGATCATATCGTGACTCCCAAGTTGGTATTGCCACTTTCAATTTATGTCTTGATTCCGGCCTTAATATTAAGCAAAACTACATGTATATCACAAAGCTATAGTAGAGGAACATTTTTATCTGTTTTAACAGGTTGGCTGCAAAAGTTGATTTGGCATGTACCACACCAGCCTGCATCAAAATCATCAGAAATTAGTCTCTTCCAATACAGTATCTAGGTCAATTTTATATCAGCTTCAAGATAATACAAGGAAAGCCTGTAGCAAAACCTATACATGTCACCTGATATTGCAATTTGGTGCATCTAAATGGTGGCGAAGAGAGTTAAAAGCATGTATATGCTGCATCCATATATAACAATAAACAACAAGCATTGTTCCATCAATCTGTTAGCTTTATATATTGCAATGGTGCATCTAAATGGTGCTGAAGAGAGTTCAAAGCATGGATATGCTGCATCCATATAACAATAAACAACAAGCATTGTTCCATCAATCTGTTAGCTTTATATTGCAATGGTGCATCTAAATGGTGCTGAAGATAGTTCAAAGCATGGATATGCTGCATCCATATATAACAATAAAACATTGTTCCATCAATCTGTTAGCTTTATAAGACATTCTTCACAATCAATTTCTAGTAAAGGTCATTAGCACTGGCTCTATCAAATTCTTCCTCACAAATTCTAGATTCGTTCACTCCTACAACACTTTTACCCATCCCTCCATAAAATCCAAAACCAACTCTTTACCAGCATTTCTCCCAACCTTTGTGGCACATGATGTTGCTGTCTCAATAGGTTCAGCACAGCTTGATCTTATTGTTCTATAAGTCATATGCTACCCTCAGTGAACTATTTGACCATCATCACTGTTGTCGCCGGAATCCGCTCTCCGACTCGGGCGCGTCCGGTCTCCTAATCGAGCTCCCTCCTGGGCGGACCTGCAAGGAAGCCTACACGCGGGAGACGCTGGGGGTGGCCCTCCGCGGAAGACCCTCCGACGCTCAAGTCAGTAAGGGACCGACGGGCAACAAGATAAGAGGAGAAGGCTCTCGCCGGAGAGTTCCTCCAGAGAGCTCTGGGCAGAGCAACAATGGTGGAATAAGGGGGGCTACGATCTATAGAGTGTGCAAGTGTGCAAAGGGAAAAGAAGGGGAATAGCGTCCGAGAATGCGCGCATACCTCAGGGGGTCTGGGACTGCAGTATTTATAAAGGATCACCTGATCGTTAGGGAGGAGCGTCGTGGGCCCGAAGGCCATTGGGATTCGAATCCAGTTTGTTATGAGTCTGGTAGGATCCGTATCCGGTTAGTTAGTGGATCGATGGCTAGGAGAGCTTGTTGTTGCCTAGGGATCTGACGGGGGCGCAGGTCCCAAAGTGTTAGTCTCCCTTAGGCCACTTTCTGATATGATTTCCGCTTAGGATCTCGGAAGTGTGGTCTTTCCCGCGTCGAATTCTACGGAGGGGGTAGTGTCGCTCGGGCTGAGCTGAGCTAAAAAGGCAGCCTGGCAATCAGGGCCAAGGAGGGAGATAGATCGGTTAGAAGAACCGACAGACGAAGGTCAATAGCTCGGCCGGGGCCGAGAGACAAGATAGGTCGGCGAGAGGAGCCGACAGACATAGACCGATAGTTCGAGCCGACAGACGAAGACCGATAGCTCGGCTGGGGCCGAGAGACGAGATGGGTCGGCGAGAGGAGCCGATAGACGAAGACCGATAGCTCGGCTGGGGCCGAGAGACGAGATAGGCCGGCGAGAGGAGCCGACAGATGAAGACCGATAGCTCGGCTAGGGCCGAGAGACGAGATAGGCCGGCGAGAGGAGCTGACAGATGAAGACCGATAGCTCGGCTAGGGCCGAGAGACGAGATAGGCCAGTGAGAGGAGCCGACAGATGAAGACCGATAGCTCGGCTGGGGCCGAGAGACAAGATAGGTCGGCAAGAGGAGCCGACAGATGAAGACCGATAGCTTGGCTGGGGCCGAGAGATGAGATAGGTCGGCGAGAGGAGCCGACAGATGAAGACCGATAGCTCGGCTGGGGCCGAGAGACGGGATAGGTCGGCACCTCGAGGTCCCCTGGTTTAGTGAGGGACTGGAGGATCTCAATTCATCAGCCTACCCTTGGCGGGCGTCGTTTAATCGAACGGGAGCCAGGGCTGACCTTAGCCGCGTGCACGATTAATGATGCATGACAATTTTACCCCCCAACAATCACCATGCTTTCAATAAACTGCTGAAATGGGATGCTATGACCAATACCATTCTGGAACCAAACCAGCACCGGTATAGACAGCAGACACTAAAATAGCCATACCGATGCATACCAGAAGTACTATGCCTCATATTGGTTGATATCAATGGTTTTCTAATCCTTTTAAAAGCTCAGTTTCAGCTGCCAGTACTGGTACTATACTGATACTGCATCATTCCAATAGAAAAACAATACAAGTACAATAAGAATGTTTAAAGCCAATGTTTTAAATCTTGTCAAATGGGATCGTCCTAATTTTTCCAATTAGAATGGAGCTGTTTCTAGACGTGCCAATTGGGACACTATAATGAAGATAGGATGCTCCCATCTCAACACTTGGGATAACAACCTAATCAATGTCCCATGGAATGTCCCACTAAGATTTGAAACCATGTTTAAAACCTTATCTCTCACCTATTTAATAAGGCCAAAACCTGATTCTATCCACTAGAGCTATGCTCCAGGAATGTTCCTTCATGTTGGTAAAAATAGTCAGCCAATATTAAGGAGTATTATGCTTCCAGTTATAAGTTAAAAACTAAGCATAACAGCTGCTTGTAGAATGAAGAAATGATAAAAATTTCCAATTTTTTATCCTAAAGCTCATTGTTGAGGGGTAAAATCGCTATGCATCAATAACCGTGTTCATAGCTAAGGCTAGCCTTGATTCCTATCCGCTGTGCAACACCCGCCAGAGATAAATTAACCTCGGTAGTTTGCAGCTCCCTAGCCCCCACCGAGCCGAGGGTTCCCAAGGCGCAAGCTATCATCTATCGTCTCTCGGCCCCTCGAGCCGAGCTATCGTCTCTCGGTCCTCTCGGCCAAGCTATCGTCTCTCGGCCCCTCGAGCCGAGCTATCGTCCCTCGGCCCCTCGAGCCGAGCTATCGTCCATCATCTCCTGGCCCTAACCAAGCCATCCCATCACCCGGCCCTTCTAGCCGATCTCTCGTATCACTCGGCCTAGCCCAAGTGATACCTATACCTCTGCAGAATTTGGCGCGGGAAAGCTTAAAATAGTAAGATTCCAAATGGAAATCATTTGAAAGTGGCATAGAGCTCTGGAGCCTATGCCCCCACTGAATCTCGAGATATCAACAAGCTCTCCCAGCTGTCGATCCTCTAACTAACCAGATACGAATCCTACCGATCTCATAACAAACTGGATTAAGATCTAAACGGCCTTCGGACCCACGACGCTCTCAAACAACTAGGTGATCCTCTATAAATACCACAGCCTCAAATCCCCTCAGGTACGCCATCTCTTATGCGTACACTTGCTCACTGCCTTGGCTTCCATCATTATCGCTCTACTCAGAGCCCTAGGAGAGACTCTTCAGCGAGAGCCTTCTCCTCATTTTTTGTTGACTGTCGATCTCCACTGACTTGAGCGTCGGAGTGTCTTCCGCAGAGGGCCACCCCCAACGCCTCTCGCGTGAGGACTGTTTGTATGTCCGTCCAGGAGGATGCCCATCTCGAAGCCCGAACGCGTCTGAGTCGGAGGATAAGATTTCAGCAGCAACAAATTGGCGCTAGAGGAAGGGCCCTCAAGTCCCTAAAAACTTGTGATCTGAGAGACAAGGATCTCAGTCTGCAAGAAAACTCCTCCCATGGCCAACCAAAAAAAGGCTACCTCCAAAGTCCGAGATTAGGTCGCTTCTCAAAGGCCTGATCCAGTTAGCAGTGTCACGCCGCCACCACCGCCAGTTGAGACTCCAACACCACCGGCGGCCATGATGACCCAGGACCAGTTCGCCTTACTGGTCCAATAGGTCCAGGCCCTGGCCCACCTAATTCAGGGGCGCTCCGAAGCCCCCCGTCCGACTACTCCTGCTCCTCACCCTTCTGAGGAGAATGCAGCCCCCGCTCATCCAATGATCTCTTCTTCCAACCCGCATGGGTTACGGACCCCCGTCGCCGTCCCAGAGAAGCTGAGCTAGCTCTCCAACAAGCATGCATCAAAGATCTCCCTAGATCTCGGCGGGCCCGATCTCTCTCCCCAGTGTATTCTCGCCATGATTCAACACCGTCTCAGTACTCTCCTCGTCCTGCACCTTCTGCTCTTCCTGACGAAGAGATCCGCCGCTAGCTCCATGAAATGCGTCAAGAGCTTGACGCCGCCAAGCAAGCCCATCCCCTTCAAAATAAAGTGGAGCAGGGCATTCTCTTCTCTAAGAAGATCATGGAGGAAGTGATTCCCTCCCACGTCAAGCTACCTGCCATCGAGCCTTATCATAGCTCCTCCGACCCCGACGATCATCTCAGCAGCTTCCGATCAATAATGATGTTCCACGGGGCATCAGATGCGATCTTCTGTCGCGCCTTCCCTTCCACCCTCAGGGGATCTGCCCGAACTTGGTTCAATGTTTTGAAGCCAGGTTTTGTTGATTCATTGGACGAGCTGAGCTGCCTTTTCATCAGTCAGTTCATCAGTAGCCGCCGCCACCGACGAAGATCCGACTCCATCTCTGAGGTTAAGCAGAGAGAGGGGGAGTCCGTGAAGAAGTATCTCGGCCGTTTCAACATGGCCATGCTAGAGGTGGACCACCTTAATCATGAGGTGGCCATGTCTGCCCTAGCAGGCAGAGTATTGAAGGAGAGCACTTTTACCTGGCCTTGGAGGTTAGCTACCTTCCAAACCTCTCTGACATGATGGCCCTGGCAGACAAGTATGCCAGAGTCGAAGAGTCGCGGAGAGCCGCCTAAGCCAAGCTAACGAAGAAGGAGTCCAAGGGCTCAGATAAGCACTGACCTGCCCGCCGGCCGAGCCCACCTCGCCGCCAGAGGATTCCCCAGCCACCGCCAAGAAACCACACTCGGAGCCCGCCTAGGAGGTTCCACCGGTTCACTCCGCTCACTGCACCAAGAGCAGAGATCCTCATGGAAATCAAGCGCCAACTCCCTCGACCTCCTCCTCTCAGAGAAAAATGCGGCCCGGAGAGATCTTGCAAATATTACCGCTACCACCCGCGACCATGGCCACGACACTGAAGAGTGTTGGCGATTAAAGAATGAGATTGAAAGGCTCATCCAGTGGGGTAGACTGGATCGGTTTAGAGGACCCCGAGCCAAGAAACGGGGGCGATCGCCGGCCTGAGCCCCAGCAGCAACCTCCTCCTCCTCCAAATCCTTCAGTCACTGGCCACATTAACGTGATTGAGGTGGTCGGTAGTCCTTCAGGTGGGAGGACGATGAATAAGGTCCGGCGCCGAAGAAAGCACGACCTGATGAGATCTCTTTCTCCAATGATGACATCCATGGGATACAGTTCCCGGACGATGATGCGCTAGTTGTATCTCTTAATTTGAACAACTATATGTAAGCCGAATTCTAATTGATAGTGGAAGCTCCGTTAATGTTTTGTACCTTGATGTATTTGTGAAGATGAAGCTTCTCATAGAGAGTCTTTGAGCCATGGACTCCACCCTAATGGGGTTCACCGGCAACGTCATTATCCTGGAGGGGGTCGTCACCTTGACGGTCCGAGCGGGGTCCTGGCCCCACGTGGCCACTATGTATGCAGATTTCCTGGTGACCAAGCTACGGTCGCCCTACAACGCAATCGTGGGAAGACCCGGCCTAATGTCTCTCAGAGCCGCCGTCTCCATCCCCCATCTTGTTATGAAGTTCCCTACCGATCGAGGGGTAGGTGTAGTTCGAGGAAGCCAAGCAATAGCTCGGCAGTGTTTCGTCACCACCTGCAATCCAGACTACCCGAGGTCGATGGACTAGATGCTCGGAAGGATTTTGTCGAGCAACGAGGAGAACCAGCTGAAGAGCTGGAGGAGGTGCCACTGGACAAAGCTTGACCTGACCAAACCATAAGGATCGGGTCGCTGCTGAAAGGGAAACCCTGGCTGGAGCTGATCGACATTCTTCGAAGGAATGCTGATGTCTTCGCCTGGTTAGCCACAAATATGCCTGGGATTAGTCCGGACATCCTTGTCCACCGTCTTAATGTGGACGAGATATTTCGACCCGTGAAGCAGAAGAAGAGGAGCTTCGCACCTGACCGGCAGAGAGCGATTGAAGAAGAGGTGGATAAGCTCATCAATGCAAACTTCATTCGAGAAGTAAATTATTCGAGCTGGCTGTCCAATGTTGTCATGGTGAAGAAGTCGAACGGCAAATGGCGAATCTGCATCGACTTCACCGATCTTAATAAAGCATGCCCGAAGGACATCTTCCCTCTCCCCCGGATCGACCAGCTCGTAGATGCCACTTCGGCCATCAGATGCTGACTTTCATGGACGCATAGTCAGGCTATAACCAAATTAGGATGGCACCCGAGGATGAAGAAAAGACCGCCTTCATAACTGACCGAGGTACCTATTGTTACCGAGTCATGCCTTTAGTCTAAAGAATGCAGAAGCCACCTACCAAAGGCTGGTGAGCAAGGTCTTCAAGGAGCAAATCGGTTGGAACATGGAGGTATACGTTGATGACATGCTGGTCAAAAGCAAGGAAGCTTCCCAACATATCGAATACCTCTTAGAGAGCTTCACGACACTCCGAAAGTATCGGATGAAGCTCAATCCGACAAAGTGTACTTTTGGCGTCACCTCTGGAAAGTTTCTAGGCTTTATGGTTTCTCAGCGAGGCATCGAAGCCAACCTGCAGAAGATTCAAGCCCTTCAGCAAATGGCGCCCCCGACATCTGTTAAAGAAGTCCAGCACCTGACCGGAAGGATTGCAGCCCTCAACCGCTTCGTAGCTCGGTCGGCCGAGAGGAACCTCCCTTTCTTCAAAGCTCTCCGATCCGCTAAGAACTTCCAATGGACTCCTGAATACCAAAAATCATTTGAAGACCTCAAGAAGTATCTCGGCTCACCACCTCTCCTCGGCAGCCCAAATCTGGGAGAGATGCTATTTTGTACCTGGCAGTTTCAGAAGGCGCAATTAGCTCAGTCTTGGTCAGAGAAGAGAAGAAGACCCAAAAGCCGATCTACTATGTCAGCAAACTGCTTCGAGACACCGAGACGAGGTATACCCAAATTGAGAAGCTAGTTTTGGCCCTGATAACGTCGGTTCGAAGGTTGCGACCGTATTTTTAGGCGCATTCTGTAACAGTCCTCACCGACCAGCCCATCAAGGTGGTGGTCCACCGTCCCGAGACATCAGGGAGAATGGCAAAGTGGGCCGTTGAATTGAGCGAGCATGATATCCGATATCAGCCTCATCCGCTCCGGACTCCTTCGAGCATCCAATGTCGAGTGCCCCGTGGTTGCTTCATGTCGACATATCCTCCAACACCAACGGCTCCGGTGTTGGTTTAGTCCTCACCAGCCCAGAGGGGGTGACCTTCGAGTATGGCGTTAGATTCTCCTTCCCAGCCTCTAATAATGAGGTTGAGTATGAAGCTTTGCTCACCGGACTCCGAATCACCCGTGATCTGAAAGTGAAGAAGCTAAATGCCTTCACCGACTCTTAGCTGGTAGCTGGTCAAGTGCGGGGCGAGTTTGAAGCCCAAGAGCCAAACATGACTCGGTATCTCCAAGAGGTGCGAAACCTACTCTCTCACTTCTCTAATTTTGAAGTTATCCAGATCCCCAGATCTGAAAATGCTCGTGCTGACCTATTATCCCGGCTAGCAACTGCGAAGTCGATGGACTTCGAGCAGAAGTTCCCCTTGGAAATCCTGGAAAGGCCTAGCATCGCGGAGGTGGACCGAGTGATGCAGATTGAGGTCGAACCGTCTTGGTTCGACCCTATATTAAAGTATCTTAAAGAAGGGTCGCTCCCAGCCGACCGCAGGGGAGCTGAGACTACAAGCTACCCACTATGTGCTGATCGACAACCAGCTATATAAGCGGTCCTTTTCCATGCCACTGCTCAGATGCCTCCGCCCGTCTAAAGCTGATTATGCTCTTCGGGAGGTGCATGAAGGAATTTATGGCAATCATTTAGGGAGTCGATCTCTATGCCACAAGATGCTTCGCCAGGGATATTACTGGCCAACCATGCAAAAGGATGCCGATAATCTCGTCCGAGTCTGTGACCCATGCCAGAGGCACTCCAACATCCAGAGGCTCCCCTCTGCTAGTCTGGTCCCTATTTCCTCCGCTTGGCCCTTTGCTAAGTGGGGGATGGACATTCTAGGCCCTTTTCCCCTCGCCACTGGACAGAGAAAATTCTTATTCGTCGCCATTGATTACTTCACTAAGTGGGTCGAGGCTGAGGCAGTTGCCCAAATAACCGAAGCCCAGGCCAGAGATTTCGTGTGGAAATCCATCATTTTCCGTGTTGGTCTCCGCATACCATCATCACCGACAATGGCAAGCAATTTGATAATCCCAAATTCTGAGAGTTTTGCGAGGATCATGGCATTAGTCATCGCCTCAACTCAGTAGGGCATCCACAAGCTAATGAGAAGCCGAGGTAACAAACCGGACCCTACTTCAAGGGATTAAAGCCCGGCTCGCTAGAGCCCGAGGCAGATGGGCAGATGAGCTTCATCATGTTATATGGGCCTACCGCACCATCCAGAGAATCCCCACTGGCGAAACCCCATTCCGGATGGCCTTTGGCATGGAAGCTGTCATCCCTGTGGAGATAGGCCTTCCCTCCCCGTAAGTGGAAAGCTACTCAGAAGAGGCTAACGATGAGCAGCTTCGCACAAATCTCGACTTGGTGGAAGAGATCAGAGAAAAAGCTTGAATTAGAATGGCCGTGTACCAGCAAAGAGTGGCCCGCTATCATGCCTCCAGAGTCAAGGGTAAATCCTTCTCGCCTGGCGACCTTGTCCTCCGGAAAACATCCATCTCCAAACTGCTAGAGCAAGGAAAGCTCTCGCAGAACTGGGAAGGCCCCTACCAAGTAGTGGAAGTTATTGGACCTGGCACCTACAAGCTTCAGGATCTAAGTGGAAAATCCATTCTCCGAACGTGGAACTCGGACAATCTCCGTGTATACTATCAGTAGGGTACGCCTCTTTGACTTGCCCCGTTTATAACTTTGGCATAGTATTCCTATTATCTACGACATGGTCGCTTCTTTGGAAAAACTGTAATGAGAAATGGATACCTCTAGCTCACTCTTGGCACAACCGAGCTATTTCTCCGAGCTTTCAATTGAATCTCCGAACCTCGGCTGGATCGGTTCCTACTTTATAAAGACTCGGTATGGCCGAGCACCCCCAGTATGATTAAGAGCTAAACGTTCTCCTAAACTTAGCTCGAATTCGGGTAGCTTACAAGCCCCGGCCGACCTAAGAGATCTCCAAAGTTTTGTTCGGATTCGGGCCGCTTACAAGCCCCGGCCGACCTAGACGTTCTCCTAAACTTAGCTCGGATTCAGGCAGCTTACAAGCCCCGGCCAACCTAAGCGATCTCCAAAGTTTCGTTCGGATTTGGGTAGCTTACAAGCCCCGGCCGACCTAAACGATCTCCTAAATTTAGCTTAGATTCGGGCAGCTTACAAGCCCCAGCCGACCTAAGTGATCTCCAAAGTTTCGTTCAGATTCAGGCCGCTTACAAGCCCCGGCCGACCTAGACGTTCTCCTAAACATAGCTCAGATTAGGCAGCTTACAAGCCCTGGCCAACCTAAGCGATCTCCAAAGTTTTATTCGGATTCGGGCCGCTTACAAGCCCCGGCTGACCTAGACGTTCTCCTAAACTTAGCTCAGATTTGGGCAGCTTACAAGCCTCGGCCGACCTAAGCGATCTCCAAAGTTTTGTTCAGATTTGGACCGCTTACAAGCCCTGGCCGACCTAGACATTTCCTGAACTTACCTCGGATTCGGGCAGTTTACAAGCCTCGGCCGACCTAAGCGATCTCCAAAGTTTCGTTCGAATTTGGGCAGCTTACAAGACCTGGCCGACCTAAACATTCTCCTAAACTTAGCACGGATTCGGGCAGCTTACAAGCCCCGACCGACCTAAGTGATCTCCAAAGTTTCGTTCAAATTTGGGCCATTTACAAGCCCCGACCGACCTAGACGTTCTCCTACACTTAGCTCGGATTCGGGAGCCTACAAGCCCCGGCCGACCTAAGCGATCTCCAAAGTTTCGTTCAGATTCAGGCAGCTTACAAGCCCCGGCCGACCTAAGTGATCTCCAAAGTTCGTTCGGATTCGGGCCGCTTACAAGCCCAGGCCGACCTAGACGTTCTCCTAAACTTAGCTTGGATTCGGGCAGCTTACAAGCCTCGGCCGACCTAAGCGATCTTCAAAGTTTCATTCAGATTCGGGCCGCTTACATGCCCCGGCCGACCTAGACGTTCCCCTAAACTTAGCTCGGATTCAGGCAGCTTACAAGCCCCAGCCGACCTAAGCGATCTCCAAAGTTTCGTTCGGATTCGGGCAGCTTACAAGCCCCGACCGACCTAAACGTTCTCCTAAATTTAGCTCGGATTCGGGCAGCTTACAAGCCCCGACCAACCTGTCGGTCTCCAAAATGCAGAACATAGTTCGATGGTTGCAATCGATCCAAGCCATGATCCCGATCGGCGTTGATCGATCTTGGACCGTTGCGATCAATCCGATCGGTGACGATCCAACGGTTGCAATCGATCCAAGCCATGATCCCGATCGACGATGTCAGATCTCAGACCGTTGCGATCAAACTGATCGACGATCCAACCGTTCCGATCTTGAGGATGGCAGCGAAAATAGAAGTTGCAAAAAAACTCCCGTATTTATCATAAAGGAAACAACAAAGAGGAAAATAAAAGATAAAAAGAACCCTCACAGGGGCTTATCGTCTTTCCCAGGAGCCACCGAGCCCTCCTCATGCCGAGCCAACTCGGTGACCTATTGATGAAGGGACGCTCTTTCCCCTTCGTGCTCGCTGATAACACGGCGAAGGAGCTCGACCTCCCACGTTGAAATGGCCAAATATTGCTCGGCCATTCTTTGAAGCTACTCATGGCTCGCGAACGCCGACGCCAGAACCACCCCATCAACAGTCACTGCAATGCGGCTCCCCCGAGAGTCCCTACGGCCGTTAGCGCCGCTGTTCGGCCCTTGAGTCGATCGCCTTTCCCTGCCGGAGGCCATATCCACACTCAAGAATCGTTAGGAGACTTGCTAAAAGGATGACCGGCATATGCATCCCTCTTGTCCATATTTAAACTACTCCTGGCGAGTATTTCGATTACTTGAGTCATTAATCTCGGCCCGTGGAAACTTGCCATGCGTCATCGCCTCAGTAAGCGCTTGCGGGAGACAAGGGGTCATGCCCCCTCATTGAGGAAGATCGAGAAGCATCGACGAGGTGCGCGGGGAACACCCCCTTTTTCTAGGGACCAGGCTCCCTATGGTTTGCCAAACCCTTCTGAAATGAATGTCCTCGAGAACCTGCCAGACTCCCTCGAATTGGGCATCCTGGAAAAGGCGCATCAGTGATCAGCGCTAGCTCGCCTCCCTTGAGGATAACCAAGTCATAAACTTCGGATGCCCCCATGCGTCACTCGGATAATCCTCATCCTCTTTGGCAGCCTGCACCAGAATCTACATTTGCTGCAAGAGCCAAACAAAATATTATACCTCGGCAACAACCGAGTGATATCCTTCGTACCTCGGCAACAATCGAGTGATATCCTTCATACCTTGGCAACAACTGAGTGATATCCTGAAGCTTCGGCTTCGTCGAATAATCTATCCATCGCTCTGACACGGCTAAGGCGTCCTATTATACCTCGGCGGAGGCAAACGACCTCCCATTACTCAACAGCAAAGGCATGTCATGAACTGACTTTCCCTGTCGAAATACCTACCTCAATAAACGAGATCATGCCTACCTCATGAGTCCACAGGATCGCCCAGGTCCCTCTTTGACTCAATCATGGATATACGCTATCTCCGATGAGGACCGGACACTAGCCTTAGCAAGAACTAAGCCGCGATAGCGCTGCCGAAATATGCTACAACATAAAAAGCGTAATATGAGAGTAACAAATCTCAGCACAGAAGAGGCAGACACTAAAGAAAGGTGGAATGAAAAATTTCTTTATTTCATTATCAAAAGAAAAGTTACAATCTCCTACGAGGAGTTACAAGTGCATCAAAGTACAGGAAATAAAAACGAGTACATAGCTCGCCCGAACCGCTTCAGTTGGCTTCAGTTAACAATGAGGCTTCGACATCTGACCGAAAAGATCAGGCGACCAGCCAGCTCGCCCTGATAGATAGCAAGGCCGGCCTCCCACGGGTCCTTTGGATGAATTAGGAGATCCAAAAGGAGGCACAGACCTGTGGATGCAGATGCTGAGGAAGCTTCCCCCTGGGTGGGATGCTGGGCTGCATTTTAGTTTCAGGTTGCATCTTGTTCGCCCTTGAGTAAAAGCGAGCCGCATTTTAGTTTCAGTAACTTGACCCCGCAGTAAGGAAATCTGCTCCTTGGTCTCACTGACCCGCCTCTCGAGCTCTGAGTTCCTCCCTCGGCTAGATGCCAGTTCCCCTTGCAGGGACTGCGTCCGACTTCGATTCTCCAGCTCCACCTTCTTCATCTGCAAAAACAGAATTAGCCGATGCCATGATGAGCCAGTAAAGGAAGCTAAAAAAGGGGGTAGTACCATACCTCCTCCTCCTGCCGAGCTAACCTCTGGGTCAGCTCCTTGGCCTCGCCACTAGCCCTCTGTTTATTGGCCCTGATTTGCTTGATCCTGCTCTGAAGGTCATTGATCTTCGACTGCCTACCATCGGCTTCCCCCCCATGCTTGGGAGAGCTCTCTATCTAATTGGATTTGCTTTTCCTGGTGCCACTTGATCTGGTCGTCCCTATCGGCGACACCATGGTTAAGTTGCCGCATCTTCTCCTCCAACTCGCCAAGCATTCTACTCATGCGATTTCTCTCCTCGATGGCCTCTCTCCTCTGCCTGCTCAGGCTTTCGCTAAACTATTTCTTGACAATTTCCATTTCTCCAGAATGCTTGGATTTGATCCGCGATAACTCCAAGCATGTATCATCGAACTTCGCCAGGAGCCCGCGTAGCTCTTTCACTTCAAGCCTTAGCTTGGAGGCATCATCTAGGGCAGCCTGATGCAGTACCCTCATCTTCTTTAAATTCTCGTGGGCGGTACCCAGAGCTTGCTCAAAGGTATCATACGCCTCCGCTCACGATCGAAGCTCAGCGCTGACTCTCTTGGCCTGAGCGACGTTCCCTGTTACCAGACTCAAGCGCCAGGACAGTGCCCTAGTAACCAAAGCACTATGTAGAACGAAACACAAGTGAGAAAAGCACGACCGAGCTAGTCAAAAGCATTCGCTACTCGGGAGTAGTAACTCACCCGGGAGATGTAGGACTTGGCTAACCCCATGAGGGTGGAATTGTCGATCTCGGGGAGGAGGTGTACATCCTTCACCACATTCCGCTGGCCAAATGCGGCATCAACAAGGTCTAGGTCTGCGAATTTATCCGCCGAGGGATCCATGCCTGGGTACAATACTAACCTCATTAGTGCAGCGAACGTCGCCTCGACGGCTGAGTCTGAGGTACTGGGCTGACTATCCCCGCCCGAAGGATCGATCTAGGCAACCTCCGACTAAGAAGCCTTTGACCTCTTGGCCTCCTCCAGCAGAATTCTAGCCTGGCCTTCCTCGAATAACTCGGCCAGCCCAAGCGCCAATTTTCCCGAAGCTTTGGTGAAGGAAGCTTCGGCTGCAAGATTCTTACCTTGCCCTATCCCCTCGTCCGAGTTCCTTCCCTCGATCGCAGGCACCTGCTCCTCCCCTGCAGGCTCCACCAAGGCCTCAGTTTGTTCGTTAGTTGCCCCAACCTCTCTAGGAAGAGGTTCTCCAGCCGTAGGCTCCTTGCGAGCCTCCGCCACAGTCAACCCGACGTCGCCGCCACTGAATCCTTCCTGGGGGAGCCCTCCAATGGAAAGCTCATCTTGAGCCTCGACATTTGTGGTTGCTCCCTCCTATTCTCCTACCAGGGCTAGAGACATCTTCTCGCCCAGAGGCGAGCCCTCAGGGGCACCGAACTCCGCTGTGCCAGCCATTGGCTCATCTTCCAAAGGAGGGGTTTCTGGACAAGCCAACGGGTCTCGTCCGAGCTATCTACTATTTCAACCACTGAAGGACAAGGGATCTCAGCAGCCCTCTTTGAGTCCTCCTCTGTTTTCAGTGCCCCCACTGTGGTTACCCCAACCTCCGGCGAGCGCTTTTCGGAGAAGCGAGCCTTCTTTTTAGGCTTGCATTTCTCTCCACCGTTGCTCTAACTCGGGCGTTTGCTCATTCTTTTCTTAATGCGGCCCGATAGTTCAGACCTCATGGCTATGGTGATAGATAACAATCAGTCAGATCGAGATATCTTTGCTCGATTAAAAATCAATGGAAAAGCAAAAGGACTCACCATGCGGGTCGAGGGGGCTAAGCCCAGTGGCGAAGAGAGCCTCCTCCGACAATAAATCATTAGCCAAAAATGTCCTGCCATCATGAAGGACCTCCAAATCCTCCTCCTCCTATTCAAACAGGGTCGGATGTGCTTCCACATCCCGAACAAAGTTTACCCATCCCTGGGGAAAATCGGAGCCGATGTTCCCCTCGGCAATAAAGAATCTGACCTTCCACTCCTTTACGGACGATGGTTTGTCTGTTATCGTCTTGAATGACCTCCGAGGTACGATATAAGGCCACTCCAATTTCCTCCCAGATATCAAGTGGAAACAGGCACGAAAGAGAGGAAGAGTCGCCGTTACCTGAATCCGGCTACACATTGAGATAAACCCGATGATGCTGCACCAACTGTTGGGAGCTACCATCATCGGGAAAACGTTGTAAAATCTCATGATCTCCTTCACCAAGGGATGCAGGGGAAATCGAAGGCCTGCCTTTAGGCTGTCTTCATAAAGAAAGACCCCGTTCTCCAGATCCTACGAAACCCTATGCTCGGGCTCCGGCAATCTCAGGAGAACGTTCAAGGGAATGTCGTACTGTTGACGTATTCTCCCCAAATCCTCGGCGGCAATCTCCGAAGCCATGTCATCGGGGCTCATCATTCTGCTAGTCGAGAGAAACACCAAGAAAAATTACAGAGGAACGAAAGGGCGCTGTGAACGGGAGCAGCGCTGTTTCGACTTTGCTTCCTCCCTAAGAAAACCGCCTTAAGAAAGAAGATAAGGCATTTTGACCGAGATGCCCGGAATCGTCATTATGAACGCCGTAAAAACTGGGATTTTCTACGTGGCAATTCCTCAACCGTTGCCCCAAAGGAGCCTTACACACAAAGGCACGGTGGCCGCGCAGCATTGAATAGGGCATCATTGCGCAGGCTGTCAACTCCGGATCCCTCCGTCCAAGTCATGCCACCTGGAATTATACTCCCTATGCCCGAACCTATGCTTCGAACTAGGGAGTGGGGGGCATATGTTGAGGGGTAAAATCACTATGCATCAATAACCGTGTTCATGGCTAAGGCTAGCCTTGATTCCTATCCGCTGTGCAACACCCGCTAGAGATAAATCAACCTCGGTAGGTCGGAGCGCCCTAGCCCGCACCGAGCTGAGGGTTCCCAAGGCGCGAGCTATTGTCTATCATCTCTCGGTCCCCTCGGCCGAGCTATCATCTCTCGGTCCCCTCGGCCGAGCTATCGTCTCTCGGCCCCTCGAGCTGAGTTATCGTCCATCATCTCCTGGCTCTAACCAAGCATCCCATCACCTAGCCCTTCTAGCTAATCTCTTGTATCACTCGGCCTAGCCTGAGCGATACCTATACCTCTGCGGAATTTGGCGCGGGAAAGCTTAAAATAGTAAGATTCCAAATGGGAATCATATCTGAAAGTGGCCTAGAGCCTTGGAGCCTATGCCCCCACCGAATCTCAAGATGTCAACAAGCTCTTCCAGCCGTCGATCCTCTAACTAACCAGATACGAATCCTACCGATCTCATAACAAACTGGATTCAGATCTCAACGGCCTTCGGACCCATGACGCTCCCAAACAACCAGGTGATCCTCTATAAATACCACAGCCTCAGATCCCATCAGGTACGCCATCTCTTATGCGCACACTCACTCACTGCCTTGGCTTCTGCCATTATCGCTCTGCTCAGAGCCCTGTGAGAGACTCTTTAGCTATAGCCTTCTCCTCATTTTTTGTTGACTATCGATCTCCACTGACTTGAGCGTCGGAGGGTCTTCCGTAGAGGGCCACCCCCAATGCCTCTCGCGTGAGGACTGTTTTGCAGGTCCGCCCAGAAGGAAGCCCATCTCGAAGCCCGAACGCGCCCGAGTCGGAGGACAAGATTTCAGCAGCAACACTCCTAAAGCTTCTTCCTCGGTGAGAATGGGTGCAAAATTCCAAATACCAGCATCTGTACATTTTAACCTCCAGACATGCAATGTTTGTCCAAATTCAGTTCTCTCTTTTAAAGCTCATAACCAACCATTCAGAAACAAGGGAGCAAACTATAAAAACAGTAGCATATTCTGGTATTAATTTCTTCAAAATGAGATGATAGGAACTTTCCTAGTCTTAAATGCTCATGAACACGAAACTTTTGTTCTAAAAGTTCGGATGGTGAAAGTTGCCAGTACCGTCATGATTGGATATGGTAATAGAAGGCCGAATCCAATAGGGGCATCTGTGAAGACGAAAACCCCTAAGCATGCACCTAGAAAGAACAGGGAACAAGTCGTGTTACTATAATGATTGTCAAGCGCCATGAATATTGAATGCACAATATTATGAAGGAAGTATACGAATCAAGAAGGACCAGAAAAGCATTGATTTACCTCCGGCCTGGCTGATTTTCACCATTGAAGTATGTTAAGATGCGTTCAAAATATTTGACATACCTCTATAAACATCAAAAAGGAAGGATCAGATGCATTGAAGATATATGATGCTAAAAATGAACGTACGCATAAGCAAGGAGTAGACTAACAATCTGACTTGGCAGAACAAGGCCCTTCCCATCTACACATCTTTTCTGGTTATAGTATTCAATGGACTTTTCAGCAGTAGGAAAGAACTGCATTGGATGAAATTATGTTCATACAGAAATAACAAAGATTGAATCCAATAGATAACGCAAAACTTTGATACCATCATTTCTGATGTCAATGAAGTTTATCTCACCTTCAAATACAAAAGAAGACTAGAAATCATTAAACTTGTCCTTGCCATGCCAGCTTTGCAATGAACTACCACCACATTTTCGATGTCATCCTTCAACCACGAGTAGGCACTTTGACAGAATAATATTATAAGTTGGACCGGAGGACAATTATGGTCATCAAATGGGAAAAGGCTACCTGAGTTGCATAGGAGTATCACAAACTGATTCAAAATACTTCATACAAACAAGGCAATTAAACAATAACCCAAAAGGCTAACCCAGCTATCTGTATCTAAAATAGGTTTTTGAAACATATTAGTGAAGGTGGATGCATGCCTTACACTGGTGCAATCTCAGTTCAACATACTTCATACAAACAATGGAATAAACAATAACCCACAAAACGAACCCAGCTAACAGCTCTCTGTATCTAAAATAGGCTTTTAAGTCATATTAACGAAGGTGGATGCATGCCTTACATAGATGCAATCTCAGCACTTAGAAATATGAAGAAAAATTTTGAATGATGAAGAGGGCAATAAGCATAAGATACGAGGCTAAGAACTCTAAGGCTCTGTTTGGTTGCAGAGGAAAAGAGAGAAATGAAAGATATATCAGTGGAAGAAAAGATAAAAATACAAAGAAAAGAATACTGACTATGATCTCATTTTTGGTTGAGTTAAGAAAATAAAAAATTAATAAGAAAGCAGCTAAGATATAATCAAGACAGTCTGAGCCACTTGCCTACCTGTCATTTTCTTTCAAAATCACTCCTTGGTGAAAAAAAAAAGGCTTATTAGACTACTTGCTAGAGAATATTTTGGCCATATATTTTCTCTTTGATTTTCTCTTCAACTCTTCCTGAATTTCCTTTCTAGTATCAAAAAATGAAAAAGAAAATACCTGCCTGTCAAACTTTCTTTTCTTTGGCTGTCTCAGCAATGAAACATATACTAAAACTAATGAATGACAGAGCACAAAAGAATAGAGAACAAAGAAACAGATCCCTAGGTGAAAATAAAAAAATGGGACCAGTGGACGAGATGGCCTGGGAACATGGAATATAAACAAAAAGTTTCTCTCTACATTTAAAATAGGAACTTAAGAAATAAAAGAAATCTACAATATCAGCCTTAAGTTAATGAATAAGTACAGTTTTCGCATGAAAAATTCTATAGTACATTTTTTTAACTTTATTTTCATCCCAACATTCTGTTTTAGAAAGGGTAAAAACATGTTCAATGTTTTCCTGCCAAATCCATGCATCACCGTGATGCAGGAGATAGAAGAAGGCCAGCTAAGGATAGAACAGTGGCGGCAAGAGGCATAGTTGCAAGTTGTAGCAGTAAAGAGAGACATGGGTGGGTGCATGATGGTGAAAGGAGATGAAAAGCACAAAGGACATAAAGAAGGGGATATGGTACAATGACACAGGAGAAGCAAGAGTGTAGGGTATGCTGTAGGAGAAGGGGACATGATAGTGAAGTAAGTGGAGGGGGCAGACTAAGAAAACAGGGATATGGATTCAATGAGCTGAGCATGGACAGAGGATGTGTCATGGCAGAAGGTGGCAGACACCATGGCAATGGCCAGAAGAGGAGAAGGAAATGTCTGTAATCAAAAGCAGCCAAGCAAGCATGTTGACCGGGCAGCATATAGGAAGGAAAAGGATCATAAATGGGGGGGCATGGCAACAAAGCAAGGAGTGGATCTTAATAATGCGAGAAAGAGGGACAACACAGTGGTTTAGGACAAGAATTTCTGGTCATTTGAAAGAAGAGGTGGGGGGAGGGGGGTTGCTTTGCCAATGCCTTATTGGCACACGACACAGCTATGTGCCATACTCTTTGCCAATGCACATACACCAATGCTCCCGTGAATGTTAGTGCAGGTACAAGTTTAAAAAGAATATGAGCTAAGGCCTTGAGGTCCTAAATTGCTCTCTTGGGCTCGTCACAAGCCAGGGAGCACCACTCAAGTGAGGTCATTTGTTTTCAAGCTAGCTCAAGAACAACTAAATCAGGCATGTCTGCAACTGAAAGAGTTAGAAGGGGCAAATGGCAACAAAAATAGAAGGTAGAATTGTTGGGCCTGGTGTGGTGCTATTAAGGCCCAGGTGGGCTAACTTGTATTGGGCTGGGTTTGAGTCCAAGGGTTGAGATTAAATCAAGTCACGGGTGTACACGGGCTTGGGGATTAGTTTAATCTCATTGGTTTAGTCCATGGGAGTTTTTTGTTGAGTCTGGGCCTGGCCCACTTCGTGGATGTATTTAAACTCTAGTCTCTAGGGTTTGGATGGAATAGAGAACAGATTCTTTTCTCCCAAAAATTCCCTTCTCTCATCATAGGGCGGCAGCCCTTTCTTTCTCCTCCCCATCTTCCTCCTTTTCAAGAAGTAAACCTAACAGGATTAGAAATCCTTAGTTCTAGTTCTTGTTGAACGGGGAATCCCATTGCTATTCATCAAGGTCTAAACCTAACAGGATTGGGAATCCTTAGTTCTAGTTCTTGTTGAACGGGGAATCCCATTGCTATTCATCAAGGTCTAAACCTAACAGGATTAGGAATCCTTAGTTCTAGTTCTTGTTCAACAGGGAATCCCATTGCTATTAATCAAGGTCTAAACCCTAACAAGTGGTATCAGAGCCTGGTTCAAGGAGTAATCTGGAGGCCTTCAAGGAGTTGAAATAATTTCAACAGAATCTCGTCAAGGTACTTCTCTATTTTATAAAATTTATTTTTGTGCTATTTTTGAAATTGGCCATGGGGAGTAGCATAAAAATAGAGGTTGAGAAGTTTGATGGGAAGGGAAGTTTCTCCATGTGGAAAGTCCGGGTAGAGGACCTCCTTGTGCAGCAGGGTTTAGATTTGGCTTTGGAGGAAAGGCCAGATGGGATGACAGACAAGCAGTGGATTTCATTGGAGAAGAAGACATGTTCAATGATCAGGGGCTGTCTGGCGGATTCAGTCCTCTATTCAGTGCTGGAGGAGAAGACCCCGAAGGGACTCTGGACGAAGTTGCACACCCTCTATATGGGGAAGAATATGTGCAACAAGTTGATGTTGAAGAAGCGCCTCTACAGCCTTCGGATGTCAGAAGGTGGAGATGTGCTGGGTCACATCCAGATATTCGACCAGATGAGCAATGAACTTCTGAATGTGGGGTCAAGATGGAGGAAGAAGATAAAGCACTTCTGCTTTTATGTTCAATGCCCACGTCTTATGACTCATTGGTCACAACACTGCTCTATGGGAAGGAGACATTAATTTATGAAGATATTGTCTCGGTGCTTCGGACGAATGAGCAGAGGGAGAAGATGACCAAGGAAGCTGTTCCCCAGGAGGGTCTATCAGTTGGGGAAAGGACAGGCAGAGGTAGGGGCAGGGACAGAAGTAAGTCTGGAGGACGATCAAAGTCCAGGAAAGGCAAGAGAGAGCTGAAGTGCTATAAGTGTGGAGAGGTAGGACATTTTAAGAAGAATTGTCCTAAGTGGAAAAATCAGAAGGGAGAAAAAGGAGGATCTGAGTCTGTGAGTACAGTTGCAGATCAGGAGGTGGAGGATGATCTCTTGGTTGTATCAGATGATCACAGGCACAGCACAGAGATGTGGACCTTGGATTCAGCCTGTTCTCATCATTACACTCCCAACCGGTCGTGGTTCAGTACTTACACAGAGGTTGAGGAGGGGAATGTGACTCTTGGAGATAATCACCCTTGCAAGGTGGCAGGTATTGGCACAGTGAGGGTGAGGATGTTTGATGGTATGGTGCGCACTCTTACCAGTGTGAAGCATGTTCCAGAACTCAAGAAGAATCTGGTATCACTGGGGTACTTGGAGCGGACTGGATACAGCTTCAGCAGTCGTGCCAGGAGTGGAGTTCTGAACATCTCCAATGGAGCCATGGTGGTGATGAGAGGGAGGAGGCTGGAAAATAATCTATACAAGATGGAGGGCTCTGTGATGACTGTGAAATCTGAGGTGGCAGCTGTGGAGCAAGATCCCCGGGATGTGTACAGGATGTGGCATTACCGCCTGGGCCACATGGGAGACAAGGGGATGAAAGAACTGAGCAAGAGAGGTCTGCTTCCAGACTTGAGTAGCGGAGATATGGAGATCTGTGAGCCTTGTCAGATGGGAAAGCAGAGGAGAGTACAGTTCTCAGTCAGCACAGCTAGGAGTGCTGAACCCCTGGAGTTAGTACACACAGATGTCTGGGGACCAGCCCCAGTTTCTGCAAGGAATGGGGCCAGATACTTTATGACCCTGATAGATGATTTCTCAAGGAAGCTGTGGATCTACTTTATGAAGGAGAAATCAGAGGTCTTCACCAAGTTCAAAATCTGGAAGGCTGAGGTGGAGAAGGAGCAGGGTAAAAGTGTGAAGTGTCTGAGGTCTGATAATGGCGGGGAATACACCAGCAGGGAGTTCCAGATTTTTTGTGAGGAGTGGGGCATCAGAAGGCACTTCTCGGTGATGGGAACTCCTCAACAGAATGGGGTGGCTGAGAGGATGAACAGAACACTATTGGAAAAGGCAAGATGCTTAAGGCTGCAGGCAGGGCTTCCAAAGATGTTCTGGGTTGACGCAGTAGATGCAGCTAGCTACTTGGTCAATCGGTCACCGCACACCAGGTTAGATGGAGACATTCCAGAGGAGATATGGTCTGGAAGGAAGACAAGCCTAAACCATCTAAGGGTGTTTGGATGCACAGCATATGTGCATGTTGGAGCTGGGGAGCGGAGTAAGTTGGATGCCAGGTCTAAGAAGATGGTGTTCCTAGGCTACCCGCGAGGAGTCAAGGGGTATCGGCTATGGGACCCCTTGGAGAAGAAGGTTGTCATCAGCAGAGATGTAACCTTTGATGAGAGCTCAATCCTCCAGAACAGAAGTGGCATGGATGCACAGCAGGGACTACAGGAGGTAGAACACGGTAACACTAGTCAGACAACCTCCTATACAGTTGTGCCATTTGCTAGTGGACCAGGAGGATTTGAGATTCAGGTGGAGAGGACTGACAGAGGGGGTAGAAGCCAGGGAGTTCAGCAGGATGCAGCTGGACAGGGGACTGATACTGGGATCGCACAGCAAAGGCCCAGGAGGAACGTGCGACCACCAGTTCGATACGGCTTTGAGGATTCGTTGTCATATGCCCTGGTGACAGCGAATGGAGACCCTTTCACCTATGAGGAGGCTATGGAAAGTCAGGATAGAGATAGGTGGATCCATGCTATGGCAGAGGAAATGCAGTCTCTTCACAGAATAATACGTGGCAGGTGGTCCAGCTGCCACAAGGAAAGAAACCCATTGGTTGTAAATGGGTTTATCAGCGCAAGGAAGGAGCTTCAGAACAAGAGGGTATCAGGTATAAGGCAAGACTAGTGGCCAAAGGATACTCTCAGAAAGAAGGCATCGATTATGGTGAGATATTTTCTCCAGTTGTCAGGCACACTTCCATCAGACTATTATTGAGTATTGTAGCAGCTCAGGACTTGGAGCTGGAGCAGATGGATGTGAAGACAGCATTCCTCCATGGTCATTTGGAGGAGAGCATCTACATGGAGCAGCCACCAGGGTTTAGAGAACCAAGATCAGATGGAAAGTCTGTTTGCTGAAGAAATCTCTGTATGGGCTGAAGCAGTCGCCGAGGCAGTGGTACAAGAGATTTGACACTTATGTTAGGAGCATTGGACTTTCCAGGTGTGAGTATGATTCTTGTGTGTATGTTAAATCTCTGGATGATGGGTCTAGGATGTACTTACTCTTGTATGTAGATGACATGCTGATAGCATGCAAGAGTGAGAAGGCTGTACAGGAACTGAAGATAGCTTTGTCTCGGGAGTTTGAGATGAAGGATCTGGGGCCAGCCAGGAAGATCCTAGGGATGGAAATCATCAGAGATAGATCCAAAGGTGTGCTGCATCTGAGTCAGGGTGGCTACATTAAAAAGATTCTGGAGCGATATGGGATGAAGGATGCCAAACCGACAGCACTACCTTTGGCAGCACATTTTTCCTTATCGAAGACCATGTCACCACAGACTGAGGTGGAGGCTCAGGAGATGGAGAAGGTACCATATGCTTCTGGTGTTGGGAGCCTTATGTATGCCATGGTATGTTGTAGGCCAGACATAGCCCATGCAGTGAGCCAGGTGAGCAGGTTCATGGCGCAGCCTGGTAGGGAGCACTGGCGAGCACTGAAGGGAATCTTCAGGTACTTGGTAGGTACAGTTGGGGTTGGTATTTGCTATGGACAGCAAGAAGATGCTGAGAGATCCAACTTATCCAAGGAGGCTCGTGGGCAGTTATATGGGTATGTGGATGCAGACTTTGGTGGAGATGTGGACACTAGGAGATCCACAACAGGCTTTGTGTTCAGCCTGTTTGGTGGTCCAGTATCGTGGAGATCATGTCTGCAGCCCATCACAGCCTTATCTACCACGGAGGCAGAATACATAGGTATCACAGAGGCAGCAAAGGAAGCTCTTTGGCTGAAGGGCTTGATGCTGGAGATGGGACTTGATCAGAAGGTTGTCCAGGTGCATAGTGACAGCCAGAGTGCTCTGATGCTTGCGCAGAATGCAGTCTATCATGCCAGGACGAAGCACATTGACCTCAGATACCACAGGATCAGAGAGCTGGTGGAAGATGGTGAGGTGGAGCTGGTGAAGGTATACACCAAAGAAAATCCAGCAGATGCACTGACTAAGGTTCTTCCACGGGACAGTTTTCAAAAGTGTATTTCGTTGTTAAAGCTGATGGACACAGTGGACGTGCTGAGGCCTTGAAAGCACCAAGGTGGAGATTGTTGGGCCTGGTGTGGTGCTATCAAGGCCCAGGTGGGCTAACTTGTATTGGGCTGGGTTTGAGTCCAAGGGTTGAGATTAAATCAAGTCACGGGTGTACACGGGCTTGGGGATTAGTTTAATCTCATTGGTTTAGTCCATGGGAGTTTTTTGTTGAGTCTGGGCCTGGCCCACTTCGTGGATGTATTTAAACTCTAGTCTCTAGGGTTTGGATGGAATAGAGAACAGATTCTTTTCTCCCAAAAATTCCCTTCTCTCATCATAGGGCGGCAGCCCTTTCTTTCTCCTCCCCATCTTCCTCCTTTTTCAAGAAGTAAACCTAACAGGATTAGAAATCCTTAGTTCTAGTTCTTGTTGAACGGGGAATCCCATTGCTATTCATCAAGGTCTAAACCTAACAGGATTGGGAATCCTTAGTTCTAGTTCTTGTTGAACGGGGAATCCCATTGCTATTCATCAAGGTCTAAACCTAACAGGATTAGGAATCCTTAGTTCTAGTTCTTGTTCAACAGGGAATCCCATTGCTATTAATCACAGGTCTAAATCCTAACAAGAATATGGAAAAATAATGAGACCACAATATTGCTTATTGTCATAATTGTCACTAACAACAACACCATTGCAATCAGTAGTACTAGAAAGGGAGAAGATGGTTTAAGAAACTCATCTCCAGGGCGTTTGCGATCCTGGCAATGGAGATTTGCGAATTAAAGATATGTCATTTAAGATTAGCAGATAAGAGCAGAGAGTAGAAGAAGAGCTCAAGTGCAGAGACTGTAACAATAGACATTCTCAAGGCATGTCCGATTTAGTGATCAAAAGTCTTCTGGATTTGGAAAAGAAGATGGAAGAAGAGGGAAGATGGGCTGCAGCAATGTAAAAGTACAGGGAGAGAGCTTAGGACAGTCATCCATTTTATGACCCTTCTAGTTATAACCCTTTAGCTCTAATCTAACAGCTAAAATGATAATTAGCAAAGATTAGAAAAAAAATATAGATCCTTTAGATTAAAACATAAAGGTTAAGATACATTTGTCCACATATAACTATTCATATTTAAGAAATAATATAACATAATATCTAACTGCATATTATAGCTAGCTTTTGGGTCATATATTATTCATTATCCTAAAATAATTACTTTTCCCAACAATGTTGAGCTAGACATGATTAAGGCCCACAAGAATGAGTTGGACCTTGCTCTTCTTCAAGTCATCCATACTTTGAGCTCAAAATCATGGCTTGCATTAGCTCAATTACTTATTGAACGAGCCAAACTCGAGTGCAACTTCATGCCAAACATCAGCTACTTAGGAATAACCCATTTGTTTAATGGACTAAATCCATGCCTGCCACTAGGACAGCATGACACTAACATGACACTTTAACCCTTGCACAGGAGACATGACTGTTAATGATTGGTGATAGAGTGAGCCGAGCTTGTCTTCAACACATTTGAATTTCGAGCTCAATCCTAGCTTTTGGTTGGCTCATTACTTATGGAATGAGCTGAACTTGTGCAAAATATCCAGCCAAACATTAGCTGCAAAGGGACATCTTGTTTACTTAATAACCCTAAGTGCATACCGAGCACTCACACAGCATGGCATTAGCATAAAATACCTCACCCTTGTGTAGAGTGATTAGCGATAATTCTTTAATAGTGCTTTTATAAAATTCATTTATATGTTAGAAAAACTAAGCCTTAATCTCAAACTAGCTGGTGTTTGCTAACATCAAAGTTCATTGCAATACTATAAAGCAAAAATAGTTTTTTGAGACATTTAAGCATACCTTTCCCTCAAATAGTGATGCATCATATAGCCTCTCTGAACAGAGATTGTATACTTTGTATTTTCCCTATGAAAAGATATTAAGTTAGAAACTTGTGCAGAAAGCATTTCATTTCCTAATTAGCAAGAAATCGCAGCTTATTCATCTGAATTAGAATATTAAATCTGAACTTTTCAATTGACAACATATTTCATACCCACAAGATGATGCATAAGAGTGACATTAATTCTAAATATTAAATAATTCAACACAAGAAAAGGAATCAAAAATTTTTCTGGATAGGAATCTCCAAAAATAGCATGATATCAATTAAGATGATGCATTAGAATAAGATGGCATAAAGTATCTTTAAACAAAAACTATGGATTATAATGCATATAATATTTTCAAATTTAACTTATTCACCAATGAGGACCCTTTCAACACAAATCTAACCAAAATAAGACTCTTGCCCAAGAATCCTGGATTTTCTCAACCAAATCTCAAACTCCTTTCTTTAAGGAGTTCTAAACCAACTATGAGTGTTAAAGAAACCTTCCTAATTATTTGCATATATAAACATACAAAAAGCAAAAACCTAGCCTATGCCCCATATAAACCCAAATGATGTCAAATCCATCATATTGGCTGTGTAACCTAGACACTTGCATCCATCTAGACGAATTTGTTTTGATATGCATCCAAGTGTTAGACACACATTTACATATCAAATTCTTTTGTTATATTTTTCAAAATGCAATAGAGAGTTGGTCTTTCTAATAATGAATTGGAATCCATAATGCCCTTGACAGGGGCTTTTAGTGTTCTTAGAGATTGGAAAAGGATGTGAATACTAAAATATTCTTTGTGAAGTCATGTTTCTTGCATCTTCATACTAGTTTTGGTGTGTGGATGAGAAACATGCATACTAAGACACCTTAACAAATGATATTTTATCATGTTTCTTTTACACAATATTTGAAAATTTTGATACCATTAGCTAATTTTCCCCTTACAAGTCCTCGTACTTAACTTTTTTTCTAGTGCCAAGTCAAACTTTTGGTCATGTGTCTGAATCAAATTTCATGTGCAACAAGGCATATAGAGTTTGACTAGAATTAAATATCATATAGAATTATGTCATATATCTTTATTTCAACAATATTTACATCAGAAGGATATTGCAGAAGTTCATAACAAGAATTAGGACAGGTATTATGGATACAATAAGGATATCTCATGAAAAGCAAGCTTGGTCAACCATCCATGTCACCATCACATCCAAGAAGGTATCTAGCATGGGTTTTTATGAATCAAAAGTAAAAATTAATCAACCCTCAGATATAGTGTTTTCCACCTAACCAAGGCATGGATACTGCATATGCCCTAAGATTTACATTATTTAAGGGGTATGCCAATATAATTTATGTCAATATCAAACAGACTAAACTTTAAATGATCATACTAAAATAGCTTTATAATGATATCTAGTATTCGTTCTTGCAGTAGAATATAAATCTCAATATTCTTTAAATGAATAGAAGATATACAGAATTACATGTTGTAAAAATGTCCAGTCAAATCTCCAAAACAGTGTTCCCCCTTATTTAAGCAAGAATATCAAGCACATTTATATGGCATTCAGTTGTACATTATTCAAGTGGTTTATCATCATATACTATGTAAATGAGTAACTTTAATTTCATAATGAACTCTTTATCCATTTTATTAGAAACAAGGCTATTGCACGGTAGTGCCAATTCAATTCTGGATCAAATTCTGCAATAATATAAATTTGTAGAAAAAAGAGAGAATTGTCGGAAGGGCATAATCCTTCCACTTGTTGGCATCACTTACAACTCCATGTCAAATTGTTTAGCCACAAAATGTTTGTTCACTTTGGTATAACCCACTACACTATACCTAGCTTTAACTTGTGGATAGGACCACAATATTAAGACACCAAGAATAGTCAAATAAGTAACAAACAATTAAAAGTACCAATATAAACATATTTCAATAAAGTGTTATTCCCCTAAAAGAGCTGCCAAAGGATCAAAATCAAGATGAATAAAATTGTTGGATGATAGAAAAGATAAACAAGTTACACGATTCTATAACAATGCACACACCCTCAACCAAGGTTTAGGGCACTGGTTTAAGGTATTCCAAACCAAAGCAAACCAGTCAGTTCGGCCCAAACCAAACCGAACCAACCAGTAACCAATTCATTTCGACCCTTTGGTTTGGTTCCCCTGACGAACTGACCCAAACTGCACTAGTTTAAGTACATGCTATTCTTTCTCCTCCTTCCTTTTTCCTTTACATAAGTAAATGTCATCCTTAAGAATAAAATGCCAACTCTCCCTTCCAAGAACAAATTCAAAATTTTAGAAAATAGCGCTTTAGCAAATATCAAGTTATGGTACTTTCACTTTAAATAAAAATTTTAGAAATTTAATTTAACTTAAAATGATAAGAAAATAAGATAACACAAAAAGTTCTTAAAATATAATTTATAAGGCTTTAATCAATATGTGCTCAAACTCACAAGGCTTCCAGACTTATACAAGGCTTCCAAACTTAAACAGGATCACATTAATAGTGAACTTCATGCTGACGTATGCCAACTTGATTCACAGCTTATTAAAACAATAAATTGAACTTACCAAAAAGTCCCAAGGTTAAAACGTATATCCTAGGGTCCATACTATAATGTGTTGCTATACCAGAGGTCCGTTGTTTTCTTAATGAGGGAGTTCTGGTCTGATGATACATCATAGTATGAACCCTAAAAAATATTTTAATATTAGGATTTTATGATAAGTTTAATTTTATTATTTTGATAAGTTGTAAGTCAAATCGATATAAGTTAGTGTGAAGTTTATTGTTACTATGATCCTAAGTTTGAAAACCCTGTGAATTTGACCATATGTTGCCTAAATCCTTACAAATTATATTTTTTAAAAATCTAATATCTTATTTTCTCCTCATTTCTAAGTTAAATTGATTTTTCATGATTTTTATTCAAAGTGAAAGTATCCTAACCTGATATTTGTTAAGGCATTATTTCCTAAAATTCTCCAAATTTGTTCTTAAAGGAAAGAGTTGATTTTTTATTCTTAAGAAATTTAATATTTTTGACATTTTTTTAAATTTAAATGGAGGTATTAGCTTATTTCCATAAAAAATCTTAAGTAAATAGACATTTACTTAAATAATTTTTAATGAAAATAAAAGAGAGAATAGAGAATGTGAGCTCACATAAAGTCTCAACCTCATACATCACATAACATGAAAGAAAATTAAAAAACCATAAAACAATAAAAATAATTTGCAAAAAGGGCCAATCAAAACTGGCAGCATTCAGCTCAATATCAAACCAAACCAGTCCAATGCCAATTTAGTACCAGTTTGTAGTTCTGTGGACCTTGGTTTCAATACTTTACTAGTACAATGTGGTACCACATTAATGCATGGCACATCTATTAGTGCCTACCATAGTTATTAACCCCAAACTAAACTAATTGGTCGAACTAAAAAGTTAATGAAGTGACAATATTTGGTCTTGCTGTGAAACTGAATGCATCAAACCTGATGAAAATGAGGTTGAATTGACCAGGCAAGGTTCATCGTATTGATATGCACCACTCTATACTGAGCATATCATATCATATTGGTATAATACTAAGACTCCATACAAGGGGCATGACAACTCTCAATACACTAAACCGACCAAGGTTTAATTCCTAGCTAGATAGGAGGCATCCCAACCATCCTATCCTGCTCCTAAGAGAAAACAGAGTCAGGGACAAGAGCAGGTCTCAAAATTCATTTAGAGAAAGAAGAAGAAAGAGGAAAGAAGAAATAAAAAAAAAAAGAAAAGAAAAAAGATAAAGAAAAAACAAGGAAGAAAAGAAAAAAAAAGAGTGGAAACAAAAAAAGGGAGAAGGAAAAGAAATAAAGGGAAGAAAGTAGTAAACCAAAGGAAAGAAAAAAAAGGAAAAGAAAAAGAAAGGAACCAAGGAAGGAAAAAATGAAGAAAGAAAATAAAGAAAAAAAAAGAAACAAAGGAAAGAGACAAGATACCTACCCGGTTGGCTATCAAGATAAAATGGGACAGCAAGGCATCAAATTCCATAGAGAAACAGGGGCATTCCCACCCCATGAGATCTAAAACCTTAGAACCAACCCCATGTTAGATATACTAACAGTAAAGCAATATGAGACGGTTACAAGGTCCAATACCAAGATTACCAAACCTTACATCCAGGTCTCAAACAAGCAATGCTGGTAATTAGAAGACCATATTTTCAATACCCAATTAAAATATTGTAACAAAATAATGTTTAAGTGAAGATTCGAACCCCTTAACCTCTTACATGGTTACAAATATCTCAACCACTAATAAGCCACAATAAAAAAAAGTCTTAATCTAAACTAGTTAGAGTTAGCTACATGAATTGTTTTTCTTCATTCAGCTTTGTTCTAAGTCATATTTTATTGTAAGATACAAAAATTCTAAATCTTTCTTTATCACTTCCTTCCATATGATTTTTGATTTACCTCTACCTATTTTTTCCTATATGTATTAAGTCACTCCTCCATACAAGTGCATCTCTAGATCTACGTTGCACATGTCCAACCATCTAAATCTTCCTTTCTTTATTTATCCTCGATTGGAGCTACCCCTACCTTTTTACGAATAGTTTCATTTCTAATTCTATCTTTTCTTATATTACCACATATCCATCTTAAACCACTAAGCCACAATAAGATGACTAATTATATTTATACATCAACGTCACTCAATAGGGACTTATTCAGGTTGTAATATTTTATTTGTCAAATATTTTCACAAAAGAAAAATCAACTCTTTTCCCTTCAAGACAAATGGAAAAAACACACAAATATCATTTGATTCTTTTGGATGTTTTCAAAACATTGCAACAAAAAATAATTAAATTTATCAAAAGTTATGCATATTCCCTAATGGTAAATAATTTTTCTTGCACTTTTTTCAAAAAAAAAGACAATTCATGATAATTTTCTATTTACACTGCAATAAAAGAGTACTACAAAATGTTGATCCACATGATTAAAGAGTAGTATTTAAAGGAGTTGTTCATTTATGTTTTCTTGCATTATATCTATTTTTATACTTTTTAAATTTTTAAATAAACTTGTAATATAAATTTGATTCAACCAACTAACAAGATAATCAACCCAATGACTAGGTGTCACCTAACCCCTTTGCCGAGTTAATCTCCAATCCAAATTTCAAAACTATAATGCCAGCATAGCAAAACTATGATGATGTATGATTATTCGATACAATACAGTATGTACCGGTATTTTATCAATACGATATGGTGCAGCAAATATAAAGCATTATATGCTAATGCAGTTGTAAAAACCCAAGACCTCATCCAAAAATTTTAGTTGGAAGGTTCTATTTTGGTTCCTTGGCCCATATAAGTATAAAAAAGCTATCCGACGCACCACTAATGTGGGACTAAACACACGTCAACACAAACTCCCACATACTCTCTCTGTTTAAACCTTAGTATTCTTTCCAGGCTGAGAGCCTAACTCCAAATCAAATCACAAATATCATTAGTCCATGAGCCCATCTGCAGTATCCTTTAATACATATCGATTAGGGATAAAATCCATTTTAATGTTATTTGCATCAACCCAATACCTTACCCAAAAAAATTCATATAAGTATCCAAAATCTATTTGTTGACAACCAATATGGGACTAAACACATGTCAGCACAGCTCTCACAATAATCCATGCTCTCAACCTACAAAACATCATGGGGTGGCAAAACTGAATCGACCCAAAAACTCAAAGCAAATTTCTATTTAGGTTGGGTTTGGGTGAAGGATTTTTAGTCATTTGACCCAAGCTTTAACTTATTTCAACAAGGCTTCATCAAGGTACCTTTTAATTTTCTAAAATTTATTTTTGTGCTATTTTTTGTTGAGATCTGGCCATGGGTAATAGCATAAAAATAGATTTTGAGAAATTTGATGGGAAAACTCCATGTGAAAAGTCCGGATAGAGGACCTTCTTGTGCAGTAGGGTTTAGATTTAGCTTTGGAAGAAAGGTCAGATGGCATGACAGACAAACAGTGGATGTCGTTGAAAAAGAAAGCATGTGCAACGATTAAGGGATGTCTAGCGGATTTAGCCCTTTATTCAGTGCTGGAGAAGAAGACCCCGAAGGGACTCTGATCGAAGTTGCAAGCCCTTTACATGGGGAAGAACTTGTGCAACAAGTTAATATTAAAGAAGCACCTCTATAGCCTTCGGATGTCAGAAGGTGGAGATGTACTGGGCCACATCTAGGTGTTCAAGCAGGTGAGCAATGAATTGCTGAATGTCGGGGTCAAGATGGAGGACGAAGATAAGGCACTTTTGTTATTGTGTTCGCTGCCCACATCGCATGACTCATTGGTCACGACGCTGCTCTACGAGAAGAAACATTGTTCTATGAAGATATTATCTTGGTGCTTCAGACGAATGAGCAAAGGGAGAAAATGATCAAGGATGTTATTCCCCAGGAGGGTCTATCAGTTGGGGAAGGGTCAGGCAGAAGCAGGGACAGGAGCAGGCCTAGGGGATGGTTAAAGTATAGGAAGGCTAAGTGCTACAAGTGTCGTGAGGTAGGACATTTTAAGAGGGACTGTTCTAAGTGAAAAAAAAGAAAGGAAGGATCTGAATCTATGAGTACAGTTGAAGGCCAGAAGATGAAGGATGATCTCTTGGTGGTATCAAATGGTTACAGGCACAGTACAGAGATGTTGACCTTAGATTCAGCTTGTTCTCATTATTACACTCTCAATCGGTCATAGTTCAGTACTTACACAGAGGTTCATGAGGGGTATGTAACTCTTGGAGATGATCATCCTTGCAAGGTGGCAGGGATTGGCACAATGAGGGTGAGGATGTTTGATGGCATGGTGCGCACTCTTACTAGAGTGAAGCATATCCCAAAACTCAAGAATAATCTGGTATTACTGGGGTACCTAGAACGAACTGGATACAGCTTCAGCAGTCATGCCAGGAGTGGAGTTATGAACATCTCCAATGGAGCTATCGTAGTGATGAGAGGAAGGAGGTTGGAGAACAACCTATACAGGTTATAGGGCTCTGTGGTGACCAAAAATCTGAGGTAGCAACTGTGGAACAGGATCCTCGGAATGTATACAGGATATGGCATTACCGCCTAGGCCACATGGAAGACATGGGGATGAAAGAACTGAGCAAGAAATGATTGCTTCCAGACCTGAGTGGTGAAGATATAGAGATCTGTGAGCCATGTCAGATGGAAAAGCAAAGGAGAGTGTAATTCTTGGTAAGCACAGTTAGGAGTGCAGAACCCTTGGAGCTAGAACACATGGATGTCTAGGGACCAACCCCGATTTCTGCAAAGAATGGGGCCATATATTTCTTTATCCTGATAGATGATTTCTCAGGAAAGTAGTGGATCTACTTCATGAAGAAAAAATCAGAGGTCTTCACCAAGTTTAGAATCTGGAAGGCTGAGGTGAAGAAGAAGCAGGGTAGAACTATGAAGTATTTGAGGTCAGACAATGGCAGAGAATACACCAGCAAGGAGTTCCAGAGATTTGTGAGGAGTGGGGCATCAAAAGGCACTTCTCGGTAATGAAAACTTCTCAACAGAAAGGGGTGACTGAGAGAATGAATAGAACACTGTTGAAAAAAGCAAGTGCTTAAGGCTACAGGCAGGGCATCCAAAGATGTTTGGGTTGATGCAATAGATGTAGCCAGCTACTTGGTCAATCGGTCACCGCACACCAGGTTGGATGGAGGCATTCCAAAGAAGATATGGTCTGGAGGGAAGACAAGCCTGAACCATCTGAGGGTGTTAGGATGCACGACATTTGTGCATGTTGGTGCTGGGGAGCGAAGTAAGTTGGATGCCAGGTCAAAGAAAATGGTATTCCTGGGCTACCCGCATGGAATCAAGGGGTATCGGTTGTGGGATTTGGAGAAGAAGGTTGTCATCAGCAGAGATGTGACCTTTGATGAAAGCTCAATCCTCTAGAGCAGAGATGGTACAGATGCAGCAGGGACTGCAGAAGGTGGAACATGATAACACTAGTCATATAACCTCCTACACAGTCATACAATTTGCTAGTGGATCAGGAGGATTTGAGATTCAAGTGGAGAGGACTGACAAAGGGGTCAGAAGCTAGGGAGTTAGCATGATGTAGCTGAGTAGAGGTCTCAAGAGGATGCAGCTGGGCAGGGGACTGATACTGGAATCGCACTGCACAGGCCCAGGAGGAACGTGCGACCACAGTTCAATATGGCTTCGAGGATTCGGTGTCATATGCCCTGGTGACATCGAATGGAGACCCTTACACCTATCAAAGGCTGTGGAGAGCCAGGACAGCTAAGATAGAGATAGGTGGGTTCAGGCTATGGCAGGAGATGTAGGCTATGACAGAAGAGATGCAGTCTCTCAACAAGACTGGAACATGGTAGGTGGTCCAGTTGCCACAAGGAAAGAAATCCATTGGATGCGAATGGGTTTATAACGCAACGAAGGGCCTTCAAAGCAAAAGGGTATCGAGTACGAGGCAAGACTAGTGGCCAGAGGATACTCTCAGAAGGAAGGCATTGACTACAGAGAGCTGGTGGAAAAAGATGGAGTGGAGCTGGTGAGGATACACACCAAGGAGAATCCAGCATCAAGGTTCTTTCACGGAACAGCTTCTCGGTGTTGCAGCCGATGGACACGAAGGACATGCTGAGGCCTTAAAAGTACCAAGGTGAAGATTGTTGGGCCTGGTGTGGTGCTATCAAGGCCCAGGTTGGGCTAACTTGTATTGGGCTAGGTGTGGGTCCAAGGATTGAGATTAAATCAAGTTCAGATGTACATAGGCTTGGAAATTAGTTTAATCTCATTGGGTTAGTCCATGGATTTTTGGAAAGTCTGGGCCAATCCTACTCCGTCATGGATTTAAACTCTAGTCCTTAGGATTTATAGACAGAGGATTTGGTCATGTATTTAAATCCTAGTCTCTAGGGTTTATGGATATAGAAAATAGATTTCTTTTCTCCCAAATATTTTTCTCTCTATCTTCTCCTTCCTTCTCCCTTCTCCGCCGCAATGTCTTCCCTGTTCTCAGCCGCAATGTCCTAGCGTGGAGGGGTGGAACCGTGACGTGCGCCCAAGAACCGGAGCGCACTTCCCTCCATGGGATTCAGACGACTTCCGTGAGAAGATCACATTGGTGGAGAGGACGTGAAGTCGTTCGCTGCCAGGGGACGTTTCATCCACAGGCCGTGGGAATCAGGAGAGTATCCAACGGATCCAAGCACATTACACGAACGTGGGGGATTCACTGGAAGCCTTGACAAAGCTTGGTCAAGTCTTCCAGTGGGACAGCTGGGTGGATTCCAACGAAAAAGTACATGGCTGGGTGGAGGTGTTTTCAAGAAACAAAAGGGAAGTGGCTGCTTGGATTCATGGTTCCAGCCAAAGAACAAAGGGAGGAGGGGGAGTTTCAAGCCACGAAGAGAAAGTCAAAGCTGGTCAACGAGCTTTGAAAAAATCCAGCAAATCCAGAAGAAAAGAGGGCTGCAGTTGATCGATGGTAAAAGTCCAAAAAAAAATTCTTCAAGAAGGGAATCCATGCTGTTCATCAAGGACTAAATCCCAACACTTGCTCCATCTTATAAATTGAGCTCGGGTGTATGTTCTTTGGTTTTTATGTTTGCTTTTTAATAAGAACAAGAATCAATACAAGAACTTTCAGAATGACACATCCAATGCTTAACCCTTGCTTGTCCCTTGCACTCAGATCAAGTGTGTGTAGACATTTTTGAGCTATGTCAATTCCCTTTTCCTAGTACTAGCTCCATTTTATAAGTTAAGGGTGTTCTTTGTTTTTCATCTGCAATCTTCTTCTAGGGGAAAATCTAGTATCTAGAGTCAGTAGTATATAAGTTGATTAAATGAAAACCAAAGACATTATAACGTACTAGAAAAATCTAATCTCTATTAGTGCCAGCCTCATATCATATGGTACAGTACAAACCCCTGGAATAAGTCCTCATCTCTCTCTCTCTCTAACACAAATAATATTTCGTACATTGAGAGATAATATATATGAGTCAAAACTTGCCGTTCTCTTTCTAATATGCATTTATTCAGAAAATTTTCAGCTAAAATGTAAATATGGACAAAATCAATTGAATCCAGACCATAAAAATCTCCAAACCCTTTCGATCATATTGAAAAATTTCTAAATCTTTTTTAACCGTCTAATTCTTGATACCCATAAATTATTAAAAGATTTGAACTTTGAGAAGCATATGACAATTAAGTCCTTAACATAATATTCAATGTGTCATGTAAACAATTAATTGAAGGATGTCTATGGGCACATAACAATTCCCCATACTTTCATAAACTCCAAATGAATGTGTAAAGAAGAATGAAAGATTATGTATACCCTGATCCATTGGTCCAATCATCATGATCAAAACTAATGGTTCTGTAGTATAAAAGAAAAACCCTCATGAAAATTATTAATCAGACATAAAATCTGAAGAGCTAGAGTACTTGGAGAAAGTTGTATTTATCTTGAGTTCTAGATTAATCTCTCTTTCAAGGATGGCCAGAAATATATAAATTCAAACTTACAAATTTCACCTATAATATTAATATGAAATCAAATTCAATCTTTCCTGAAGTTTAGGCTTATTCGCCAATGGTAAACAACAAACTAGCAATGAGCATAATATGAAACAAAATAAATTATGTAGTTCTAATACCAAAGCAAAAATAGGCATGAGCACACTGCATTTAGACTCTCTCAAACATATAAATTGCATGCTAATGTGCAAATGAATTTAATCTCTCTTGAAGGTTTATGTTCATCTACAGAAAGTAAACGAGAAGCCAATAGTAGTCTTAGTAAAAGACAAATAAGCCACATATTTTTATTACTGGAAGCTTCCTATGGTAAGAGCCCACTGCATTAAGGCTTCTTTTAAACCTAGAAATTATGCTCATGATATTGATATGAAACCAAATCCAATATCTCTCCCTTTCAAAGTTTGGATTCATTTATAAAAAAGTAACTAATAAACTAATAGAAATCTTAATATATAATAAAAGAAATCGATCATTTCTGTTACCGAGAGTTGTGCTTCGAAAAGCTATCATACAAAGTCTTCCTCAAACCTACAAAATGTGCCCACAATATCAATGTAAAACTGAATTTAGGCTCTCTCTGTTTCCAAGTTTCAGGTTTAGTTAGAAACTGTAAATGATCAACCAGTGCTAAGCTTGGTATGAAACATGGTTACTTTGGTGGGCAGGAAATGGTGCTCAGAGAAGTGCTACTACTGAAGTAGGAACTGTAATATAACATATACAAGAAAAAGTTATAAAAAAATATAAACAAATACAGTTGAATCAAGAGAATGAGAAAACAAGTCATAGAGAAATTTTGTTGCCACACCAAGGAGCATTGATGAAATTGTATATCAAAAAGTGACTTCTTTATTTAAAGAAGTTTTCCCTTCCTTGCCAAAAAATAAAATAAAATAATTCCCTGTCCCTTTTTACCTTTTTCTTATCCACTGGAGTCGTATCTTTATCTATTGTATATTTGGCATTTTGCTCTCTTGAGTTTCTTCTGCAATATCATTCTTTTCCTTCTTTCTGCACTTGTTTGCATCCCACTCACAATCTCATCCACATTTCACAAAACCCACTATGAACTAATTTTCTACTTCAGTTTCCTAAGAAATTTTTGTCAGAGTGGAAACACATGTCCTGGCATCTATGATATCAAGTAGGAAAAAAAAATCATATATTTCTATTACTAGAAACTGCACCCAACATGGGCCTACTTTCAAATCTACAAATATGCCTACATTATTAATGTAGAACCAAATTTAATCTCCCTCTAGGCTTTAATTTATTCATAAAAAGTAAACAAAAAATGGATAATATGCTTGGTGTGAAATAAATGAAACCACATATTGCGATTACTAAGAGCTGCATTCAGTATGAGCCCTCAATATATATTAAGTTTTTTCTCAAACCGAATAAATGCACCCACAGTATCAATATGTAATCAAATTCAATCTCTCTATGTTATGGATTTATTCATGAAAAGAAAATAAAAAATTGATAATACGCTTGGTATGAAAGAAAAAAATCACATATTTCTATTGCTGAGAGCTGCCCTCAGTATGAACAAACAATATTAAGTCTTTTTCAAAACTATAAAATGCTCCCACGACATTAATGTGATACCAAATTCAAGGTCCTTCTTACAGCTTGGATTCATTCATAGAAATTAAAATGCTTGACATGAATAGAAGAAACAATAAATTCCTATTGTGAGAGCTGCACTTAGTATGAGCCCATTGCTTTTAAGTCTTTTCTCAAAACAAGTTGCACCCACAATATTAATGTGAAACTTGATTCACTCTCTCTCACAAACCGATAGCAAGCTTAGTATGAAACAAACGAAACCACACATCTATATAACTGTAGCAGTAGTACCCACAATGTTAATATGAAATCAAATACAAAATCCCCAAAACAACAAAAATTTTGGTATGAAACGTTTAAAAAAAGAAAGAAAATGTAAAAAATATATTTCTACAATTTGTCGCAATACTGCTCGGAGTGTTAAAGAAAATTTAGTTTAAACTCTTTCTCTCTCTCTCTCTCTCTCTCTCTCGAATCTTGAAGCTCATTAATAGAACGTATATAATAAACCAGTAGCAAATTTAATGTGAAATTAAAAAAAATGCATTCCTATTACTGGAAGCAATCCTTGGCATGAGACTAAGTCTTCTCTCAAATATTTTTAAAGAAAATTCATTTCAAAACTATTAATGCATGTTTGTTATCATGCTAGGCAATTAAATTGATATCACTAATTATATATCTTTTGTAAGTCCTATGTAGTGTCAAAAGCTAAACTCCTCTCTCTCTTTGCTTTTCACCCGTTTTGTATCCTAATTCATTATATGATAAGTGTACCAAACTTTAACATTTAACCCCCAACCAATCACGTAACACCTGGTCCAACATACCAATTTTCTTTAATTTTCGGTCCTTATTATGTGCAGCAAAACGATAGCTATATATGTATACATGGTTATCTTCTTACTGCACATAATTATCTTCTTGTTATACAATTATTTCGCATACAGTTATCTTCACATTGCACATAGTAAACATAAATGTGCACAGTTATTATGCAATGAATATTGAAAATTAAAGAAAAATTGTATTGTGGACTAAATGTTAAGTGGCTGGTCAACAGGGGTTAAACATTAAAGTTCGATCCATTTAAGGACCAGACATCAATTACCTCCAAACTTTCTAATGGAAGGATGAGGTTACTTTTTTTGGTAAAACACAACTAGAACTCTGAAAAAGAGAAAGAAGAAAGTAATTTCTATGTGTTTTTATTCATCAATCTCTTAGGTATATATACAATCTAGAAACCTATATTAGGAAGAAAAACTAATTACATCAAATCCCTATAAATCAGAATCAAATATATTTACTTCCTATTATACAAATGCAATCTACTTCCTATTCTAGAAATGCAATCTGTAACAAGCCTTATGAATTAAAATCAAATATATTTACTTCCTATTCTAGAAATATAATTTGTAACACTCCCCCTCAAGCTGGAGCATAAATGTTTATCATGCCCAGCTTGTTACAAAGATAATCAATCCGAACTCCATTTAGAGCCTTTATGAAGATATCTCTCAATTGATCTCCTATTTTCACATATCCCTGTAGAAATCAAACCTTGCTAAATCTTCTCACGAACAAAATGACAATCAATCTCAATATGCTTAGTTTGTTCATGAAAGACTGGATTAGATGCAATATGAAGTGCAGCTTGATTGTCACACCATAACTTAGCTGGTATTAAAATCTTGAGGCCCACTTCAGTGAGGAGTTGATATATCCACATTATTTCACAAATAGACTTAGCCATAGCCCTATATTCTGATTCTGCACTTGAACGTGAAACCACATTCTGCTTCTTGCTTTTTCATGAAACCAAATTTTCTTCAATAAATATACAATAGCCTGAAGCAGATCTTCGATCTTCTTTGGATCCTGCCCAGTCAGCACCTAAAAAATATTCAATCCTAGTATAACCATGAATGCCATACAGGATTCCTCTCCTAGGAGCTCATTTTAAGTAGTATAAAACTTGTTCTATAGCTCTCCAATGATCGACAGTTGGAAAAGGCATATATTGACTTACCACACTAACTGAATAAGCAATATCTGGACGAGTCACAGTAAGAGTTCAACTTCCCAACCAATCTTCTGTATTTTTAGGATCTTCAAATAACTCATCATCTTTGTAAGATGCAAATTAGAAACCATTGAAGTGCTGCATGGTTTAGCTCCCAATTTTTTTATTTCAGACAATAAGTTAAGCACATACTTCCTTTGAGATAAAAAGATCCCTTTCTTACTTCTTGTCACCTCAACAACCAAGAAATACTTTAGTGTTCCTAAGTCCTTTGTATAAAACTGATTGTGAAGAAAAGATTTGAGAAATGAAATACCACCAGTATCACTCCCATTAATAACAATGTTATCAATATAGATAACTAATAGGATGATACTAGCTACATACTGCTTGTAGAAAATAGAATGATTGGACTTACTCTTCTTCATACCAAACTTTTCAATAGCCTGACTAAACTTTTCAAACTAGGCCCGAGGACTTTGTTTCAAGCCATACAAGGATTTACGAAGATGTCACACTTTTTTATACTCCCCTTGAGCAACAAAACCAGGTGGTTGCTTCATATAAACTTTCTTCTAAAGATCACCATGAAGGAATGCATTCTTAATGTCTAACTGATGCAGAGGCCAATTATATGTGGTTGCCATAGAAATAAATAATCGTACAGAAGTAAGTTTAGCAACAGGAGGAAAGACATCAGAATAATCAACTCCATAGGTTTGAGCATATCCCTTAGCAACCAGTCAAGCTTTTAATCTAGTAACAGTCCCATCAGGATTGACTTTAACTACAAACACCCATTTACATCCAATAGCCTTTTTATTTGCAGGTAACTTTACTAAAGTCCAAGTATCATTATCATCTAAAGCATTTATCTCCTCAATCATAGCATTACGCCATCTAGGATGAGATAGAGCTTCATGAACAGTCTTAGGAATAGTGATAGAATCAATAGATGCAATAAAAGAACAAGAGGATGGTGATAAATGGTTATATAACACAAAAAAGATACTGGATAAGTACATTAATGTTTACTTTTGCAAAGGGCAAAAGGAAGATCATCACTAGAACTGAAAACTATATTCGATGATGAAGGAACTAGCGTAGGACATGGAGTAAAAGGCATAGGAATAGAAATCAAATCAGGAATAGGAGGTTTAAATGAAAGAAGACCAGAACTAGGTGATGTAATAGTATAGATTAGTAAATCATCTTCCATTCCCTAACTGATAGGACCTAAAGATGAAGCAAATGGTGTTTGTTCAAGAAAGGTAACATCAGCTGACACAAGGCACCTATTAAGACTGGGACAAAACATCATATCCTTTTTGCACACGAGAATATCTAAGAAAGATACACTTTAGAGATTTAAGATCAAGTTTCATAAATTGAGGTTGAACATTCCGAACAAAACAAGTACAACCAAATATCATAGGTTCAATAGGAAATAATGACTTATTAGAAAAGATGACATAAAAAGAAGTCTCACCAGAAATAACAGAGAAAGGCATACCATTAATCAGAAAATAGACTGTAGAAACTGCATTAGCCCAAAATTGTTTAGGGACTTGCATTTGAAATAATAAAGCTCTGGCAATTTTAAGAACATGTCTATTTTTTTGTTCATGTTGGCCCAGATGGCAACCCAAGAGGAGGGAGGGTGAATTGGGTTCTTTTAAAAATTTTACTCTTTAAAAATAATTAGATTGATATGAAGGTGCTTGAGTGAACTAAATTAAAAAAGCTAAACACAAATAAAGATGATAGAGAGAGAGATAAATGCACGACAAACATAAAGATTTTATAGTGGTTCGGTGTATCCAACACCTACGTTCACTCCCAAGCAACACTTGGGTCTACACTATAATCCCACCGATTACAGTCGAGTTATTTTACAAGCTCACAACTCCAACTTGTTGTTTTACCAGGGATCACAACGAACCCAACCGATTTTTCTAGGCTCACCAGCACAAAACCCAAACCCAAGCTAATCTAGCTTGTTCCCGAGGTAAACTACCTCAACTAATTCAATCCCCTGATTGAATTTGTAAACAACAATTCAATATAATGTATTATAGCAATTTAAAGCTCCTTAATTGAGCAAATATGCAATATAAATAATTAAAGGTTAGAAAAGCCTGATTGAAGCAAATTTGATGTGAGCTTTTCTTTTTTTCTTCTTTTTCTCCTCTCTTTTGACTGGTTGAATCAGGCTACAGCTCTGATTCTTGAAGATAGCACTTTGAAGAGAACTTGAGAAATTAGGGCTTTAGGCTCTTCTTCTTTTCTTCTTTGTAAATCCTTCAAAAATGATCTTTGAAAGCTTTGGATTTCTCTTGAATCTCTTTTCAAATAATGGGCGTGCACTCAAAGATTTCTCTTTGAAAATTTCTCTCTCTTTTTCACTTGATTTTTTGATTTTTCTCCTCTCTTTTTGAAACGGTCGGTTGCCCCTTTTTATAGATCTCTTAATCCATGATTAGGTGAGAAAAAATAGTCGTTACAGAGAAGTNACCTTATAGATATTTGAAATTGCATATATATCCTTATAAATTTACCATATGCATAGTATATATATATATATATATATATATATTATTTTATTTTATTTTATTTTATTTTGCATGCCTTCTCTTATTTAGTTAAGGGTATGCATGCTAAAAGAAATAATTTATAAGATTATATATTGAAAAATTAATTATTAGGGCATACACAAAAATGGTAGATTTGCAAGGGTATCCTGCATTTTCAGATATTTATAAGATATATATCAAAAAAATTCCATTTATATATGTATCTATGTAATAAACTAGGTAATTTATGTGGGTCTGGATTGGGACAGTTCCGGAAACCTGAAACCCAGACCCAGCCCAAAACTTCCAATAGGTCTGACTTTAGACCCATACCCCACCCATTAATCATCGGGTTTGGTTTGGATCCAGGTCAAGGTTGGGTCAGGTGCCAATTTGCAGAGTGTGACAGCCCTAATTACAGATGACATAATGTTGGGATACAAAGCAATCATCACTACTTATCATCATTTACTTAGAGATAGTGTATATGTACCCTCACCAGCAAGTTGATTGTTATGCAGGGTGATGGCAGTGGATGTGTAAGCATCTACGGGAACAAGTTTGAGGATGAAAATTTCATCGCTAAACATACAGGTCCTGGCCTATTGTCTATGGTATGTCACTGCTTTTTCTAACCTATTGTCGATTCAATATATAGCTTTATGTTTTAAATGGTCTAACTGCCTGTTTTTCAGTTTTAATCAGTTTCTAATACATCACGTCGACTCTAATACATTTTTTTAATATAATTTTTTTTTTTGGTTACAACAAGTCATTCTTGCTAAAACTTATTTAGTCTTCATCATTATGCTGGTAACTGAAGTTACTACTTTTATGTTAGGGAAGGAAATTCTACATTCAATGATAATGCTGATAGGCAGACCGAGTTGGATTTACAATCCAAATGGTCTATAGGTGAAGTGACTTCCAGCATAGACCTGGAAATAATTGAAATATTTTTTAACCAGACAAACAAGAGCAACTTGGCGCACAATTTATTCAGTGCTGTATGCTTGTAATTGCACCCATTTCTTTTGTACAGGCCTTCCTCCTTTCAAGATCAATAAAACCCTACACTAGTAACTTTTTGACATAATAAATGTGCTGTCATACAAATACGGAAACATGGCAAGCCTTGTACCATGTCCAAACTAGAAGACAGTTCAGGACAGGTAAGTGCAATGCTGGTATCTAGGAGATATATAAACAAAGAAACAAAGGCCAAAACAAAGAAACCGCCTAATTATCCATTAAACACCTAACAAACTGCACCTAAGTTTTGTCCTTCTCATTATAAATGATGCTTCTTAAAAGGAGAGGCAAAAAAAAAAGAGGGGGAAGAGGTGGAGGGGTAACATTCATTTCCATATTTTCAAGTTCTCTGGCTTTTGTTTTCTATTATCTTTTTTATTTGATGACAATTAGAGAAAGCATCTTTAAATTATTTTTAATTTTCTGCTATTTTGAAGGTGTGTTTTTTTAAAATTATTTTTATTTCACCAAATTCGTTTTTGTAATAGTTTTCTATTTCCATAAAAATAAAAAACAGGACTGTTCTCAAAAATTAAATGCATCCTAAGTCCCTTCCTGGTCCTCCACCCCCACCCCTCACCCCCACCCAACAAAGAGAACATTTTGATGGAAAAGGAGGACCATACCAGGGGATTTGGAGGGCTTGTTACCCATTTTATTATGCCAGAAATGTAGTTTTAGGATTTAGGATGTTGTGTACATATATATGGAAGTTAAGCTACCTAGCGTTGAAGATTTGAGGAAGCCTTGATCTTATCAATGCAAAGTAATGACAAGCACTCTGAAAGAAAAAATAATTAGTAATAACTAAACAATATTGTTTATATGTTTTTTGTCAAAACACACACACACACACACACACAAATAAACATGCATGCATACACACACATTCATACATACACACACATATATATGTGTATGTAGGAAGGAAGTCGCTAACATATATACATTAAATTGACAAGAAATGAATGATACCAATGAAGCCATGTTTTAGCATATATTCCTGTGTTCAAGATTCAGAGCAGCAAAGTAGGCTAATTTTTGTTTTTTGAATCTTGGCCATCCATGCCAACCCCATGTAGTTGGGAAAAGGCTTAGATGAGTTGAGTTGAGTTAAGTAGAATCTTGGCTATCCATCTTGAATGGATGGTTCAAATTCTTTAATTTTTTATTGTATGATAATGTGTAAGCTTATAAACATTTAAATTTTCAGCCAAAACTGATTGGGTTCAGACATGATCAGACTGAATCCCGTCCCCAATTTTGGGTTTTAGTCAGCTTGGAAGGTTTCGACCAGTATGGTTCAAACCTACTTGTTTCATGGGTTTTGACCAGTTTCAGCCAAGACTGATTGGCACTAGTGATTTTGAATATTATTGTGATGTTTATAAACATGCTAGTCATTTCTTTATTCACTTTTGTCAAGGACTCTTCTTTCTTTTTCTTGAGTTACAAGAGGAGAAAGATATGGCATTTGGCATATAACCATTGATAGGCTAAAGACTTCATAAAGAACCCTGTTATAATGTGTTATGAGAACTAACGCAAACAACTAGATACAAGATACTTCAAAGAAATAATATCATTTATTATATAAAACATGTATAACATTGTAAAACTACATTTATTTAATACCCATTTAACCTCGAAAGAATCAAATTTCAACATATTTGTCTGTTGTACTAGAAAGTGAAGAAGGATTGAATGTACATGCCACTAAAAGCTCCAAACTTGCAATATAATGGATTTTCAAACAAACTAAAGTTGAAGTAAACAATTCATATGTGTTCATAGCAAAAAATACTTATAGTTTTCACTTACATTCAACACTAATTTCAGGTTAACATTGTTGGAACTGTATAGCAAAAGCCACTATATGACACCAAATATTCTTAAAGTTTCAACTCTTCTTAACTTCTTTGTTTTTCATTCTTTTTTGTTTCTGAATTTTTCTCAATTTGTTTGATCAAACTTTGAAACATGGACTGAAATTATTGGAATTGGTGAAACCAAAACTCCAAAGACCTGGCCAATACCATAGCCAAATCGAGTTTTCAAACCTTGATCTGAGGGAAAATAGGCCTCAAGTTTGGCTCAAGCTAGGCTTAAGCCCAGCTTGCGTTGGGTTTATGCTAGGTGAATTTAAGGCCCAGCCAGGGCCAGGAGCCTGTTTTCTTAGGAGATGGCCTTGGCCCAAAGCAGATCTAGCCTGACCTAATGGGTTATGAATTGGCCCTAGCCCATTAGTGGCCCTCCTTGTAGATCATGATGAATGGTGTGGATCATCCATTTGGATGTCCCATCATACATCTTGTTCCAAGTATCAGTATAGGATTATTGTGTTTTTCATTGCATGGTCTATCTGAACTCTTCACTGATATAGCTAGCAAACATTTTGAGTTCAATGCCTTCAAGAATATCCTATCTTGAATCCCTTCATTTCTTCAACTCAGAGAGAGAGAGAGAGAGAGCTGGTTAATATTTTGTAGTCGTAAAACAAACACAATGCTCAATAATAACTGAACCAATGAGGGGATGAATTGCAGAGCAAAGAAGGCTAAGGCAAAAGAATTAGATGTCAAAGGGTTGGGCACATAATAGGTTTCTTTTCATCTGATAAGTAAGCCATCTTATTCTCTGTTAAAATATAAAACTATACCAGTAATATTTTCCCTTTCCACAAAGCCAAGGCCTTTCTTTTACCTTCTTGGTTTTAGCTTCCTTGCAGTGCCATTTTGCCATCACCAGGACATCATTCAGTAGTTTTGGTGGCAACCATTCATCATTCATGTCAGTTAGGGCCCATAAAATATTCATGCTTCTATTTATTTCAACAACTTTTTTGTCATCACTATTCATTCTGAATGGGATTGGAGGCAACGAAGATATACTTTTGAGCACTTATGGGATTTGTCATTCCAATAGTGACATCTCAAACTGGTTACCATGCACCCTGTATAGGAGCAAGTGGACTTTCAGATGGTTGTTGGTCGGACTATTTATCGAAATTAGGAATACTCATTTTTCAGTATGGCTTTTTTCTTAATTCCAACTATGTAGTATGTCTACCTGTGACAAGGACTCCTTATCCTAGAGTCATCACCTCTATGACCCTCATAGATAGTAATGATGGTTCAGTCAAGTACTTTGCAATCCTTTGTTCAGCATATTCATATTTGATGTTGCACAAGAATGGTGACAATCATTTTGCTTAAGTTCAATATCACTTCCACACGGTTCTCTGTAACTTTTTCCAACATAATTTGACAGCTATGCATTGCAAAATTGTATGGTCATGTTTCTCTGTTTGTCTTGCTCTTCTTAACCATGTAGTCTTTTGTTCTGCCATTTGCAGGCAAACAGTGGACCAAATACTAACGGCTCTCAGGTAGTTCTCCACTCTGAAACTTGTCCTGCTAAAGAATTTCATATAATCATCATATGATAACCTTAAATACATAGGATAGAAGGGGAAAAACGTAGATAATTACAACACCTGTCTTTGTACAGAAAGCAAGGTCTGTCTTGATGAAAACAGGTGGTTTATGCTCTTTTTCAAAAAATTTGGTTGAAAATGTATGGCCATGATTTGCAGTTTGAGCAAAGGACATTAATGGAATTTATGTCTACTCACTTTAGGTAGTGTTTGATAGCCCAAAAGCTATCCTTGGATAAATGTACGGGATAGCATTTATCCAGGGGATAGCTGAGGGATAAGCATTTTTTAAAATTACAAGTCTGCCATAAGGGATAACTTTAGTTGTTCCTGGGTTCCCTAGGGAATAAGTTCAGGGGATAACCCATCGTTAACCATGGTTAACCATGGGTTATCCCTTTGGTTAAATTTTTTCAGATCTATCCCTTCTAGTTATAGCATTTGGGAATAAGGAGGGATATCCAGGGGATATCCTTCCTTATCCCCCATATCAAACACTACCTTAGTCTTATCCCATTTCCTTTTGCCTGCAGTTCTTTATAACATGTGCAAAATGTGACTGGCTAGACAACAAACATGTGGTTTTCGGGGTAAGTTCTTCTAGTCGCATCGGTTTCATGAAGTAGCATATTGTGATTCAACAGTGGGCCATTGATATACTATGATATATATCCACTATGAGGACATGGCCTTGTATGGCAGCCATGGTGATGGAAGAACCATAAGCTCAGTCAAATGTAAGGGGGACAGAGCTTGTTGGTATCCATGGTTCACTTGCTATAGGCCCTATAAAAAATTTTGGATTTTGGAAGATGGCTCTCCTATGGGAAGCTTCGTGTTGGTGTCTTTACTGTAAAATTTCAATTATTCATTCTTATATTTCCCGTGCATATAAATTATTTTTCTGCCTCTGTTATTTTGCCCTTCTGTCTTTACTGCAGAGGGTGCTGGGAGAAGGCCTCCTGGTTGTCAGGAAGATTGAAAATGTTGCTACTGGCCCAAACAATCGGCCGAAGCTTGCATGTGTCATAGCTGAATGTGGTGAGATGTAGATGGCGCAATGAGCATATAGCTTCCATTTGTCTGGATCTTCTAGGAGGGTTTCTGTGGGCTTATTGATATGAAGAGTTAGTCAAGAAGGGGTAGCAGGTTTTTTCCCATCTGAAATTAGCAAAATTTCACTGTTTGCAAAGCCACTGAGCTGTGAATCAACAGAATGCAAGACTCTATTTTTCTAAGCACATGCCAATGTGGATTTGCTACAGCAGTACGTACTTTATAATTGGAAATGTAAACAGATCCTTTGATTTAATGGAGTGCTCAAATACTAGCAATATTTTCTTTTCTTTTTTAAAGTTTTGCTTTTTTTCTCAATTGCGCAAATGTTAACAGCAGGGTGATGCATACTGCAGTAGACGACAATTTAACATTAACCTTGCCTCGTCTACTTATTTCTAGTGCAATGAAACAGAACATCCATGTCCTGACTGGCCGCGTGCACCTTCTATTTATTTAGATAAGGATGAAATCTCCCTGGATGTTTCTTTTCTATAATCTCATAGCATTATAACGTGAAAGATTTTGTTGTTCACGTTCGGTGCCATTATTAGCTGGGGGTTGCTTATAGTTATATAGCCGTCTTTCCATTGACCGAGAAAATCTTTATGTACTCTATAACCTACAAAAGGTGCTGACTTCACATCCAATGCCGCTAAATTATAACATTCAGATTGATAGTTGTGTAACAGAGAGGCAAAGTTTCCTCCTCCCAAAAATTAATAAATATATATATAAAAGGATTAAGATGGTTACAGGTCAAACATTGCCATTTGGTAGACAAGATCTTGTTGTACTAAAATATAAAGTAATTTGCACAGGCGTTTAAATAGGTTGATTTGGGTAAATATCTGGCTCCCGAGATTGTTTTGTCGTTCCAACTAATCTTTTGTCTACCAAGGTTAGTGGTGTTCCCCGCTATAAATTACATATGAAACAAAGATGAAGCTCGCTGTAAAGCTACGAGAAGATCCTGATCAGGACATTCAGTATGCTGGAAGATGAGTCAGGATGGTTTTCAGAAAATTTTATTTGCTCATGACCCCCCCCCCCCCCCCCTTTTAGCAGGCCAGCGTTCGTGTTGCAAAAATCAGTATCAAACAACACCGGTTTTATGTGATTGGTGCGGAAGATAAAATTTTTGCAAAACTGGTATTAAAGTGAAAAACACCACTTGAAGTGTGCTTTTTACATCCATCGTGGCAACAAAAAAATGCCATTTAAAATGACACTTTTAAGAAATGCCACTTCAAATGGCGCTTCAAGCGGTGCTTTTAAGAAGCCCTTTTCATTTTTCACTTTCACATAAAGTTTCATTCTACGCTAAGAAATAGTGCTTTTTAAAAGCACCACTTCAAGTGGTGTTACTTGAAATGGAGCTTTTAAAAGTGGCATTTCAAGTGGTGCTTTTTTGCTACCATTGTGAACGTGAGAAGCCACTTAAAGTGGCGCTTTTTTACTTTAACATCATTTTTATAAAAATTTTATCTTCCGCACCAATTACGTAAAACCGGTGTCAAACGACACCGGTTTGAAAAAGGGCTCCATATGCTCCATTGCCGTTGCTCCTAGTACATGTGGCGGTACAGGAGCCTTTTTAAAGGATCATCCCCTCTCAACCTCCAATAACAAAGGATCATTGCATAAGTGAATGTTATTCTAAATGAAACAAGGGATGGAAGATTGAAGACCAGCCACGGACAAGTATTACAAAAAGAACAATGTATTAGGATTAGTAGTTAATATTTCCGATATAATACTATATGGAAACTGAAAATTGCTACTAGCAACAAACTATTGAGGGCCTGGTGATCAAATTCCGTGACTAGTTCATAATATTGTGAACCCAGAATGGTTCAAGATAACAATATGAAAACATGGAATTCGGCCCTTGCAATAATTATTTTCTATACAGTGACCATTGTCACTCTGTAAAAAATGAAAATTGTAGCTGAAAAGCTAGAGGATTTGTATTTCTTGCTTAATGTATTGATCCTAGGGTCGTTCTAACAATATGCAGACACTGAATAGGGTTGTATCAATTTTTTTTTTTCCATTTCCATATAGTGAACCCGGAATGATTCCATGCTCACTATATAGAAACTGAAAATTTTAGAAACAAACTATGCGGGATCCAGAGATGAAATTCATAAGCCATACAAACAAGGAATCTGAACCTTGGTGTATCTTTTCTCTTCCAGTTCCTAATGTTCTTCACTAAATCATTTTGCGGTCACTATATATAAACTAATAGGTTTGCATGCACAAAAAAAAAAGAAATGTAGTGAAACCAAGCACCTTTAAACTGATTCCTCCATCTTATGGCTGGTGTAATGATCAAATGGCTGAATTTACTTAACATCAAGATAATTTGTTAATGCATAGATAAAAACATTATTAAATATTCTTTGACCTTGCCATCTAATTGCATGCATGATGACATGTTTCATGCAACCATAATCCTATAACGCTTGCTACGATGACCTGTACATCATTTGCTCAGCGTAAAAGAACACGTCCAGCAGGTAGTAAACAAGCACATTCAAAGCCATCAGCAGTCAAAGACAGAAAGATAGCATTGCCTAATGGAACAACCAGTTCATGTCTCAAAAAAATCACCGGTGAATCAATTGCTGCTTATTCACAAAAGTCTTTTTGATAATGTTCAATGTGAAACAATATAAAAATACTAATTCCTTTTTACTTTGCATAGTCACAATACTTTCTAGAATTGTCTAGAGCAAGCATTTATCCATTATATGAACACAACCATCAATTTACTTAATGAAGAAAATGAAACAACATGTTTCTATTCTCAGCAACTTCATCAGTATGAAATGAACAAATTCAACTCCTCTCTTGATCCCCCAATATCATGTTGTATTCACAACATCAAACAAATTCCAACTCTCTCTCTCTCCCTCTCTCCCTCCTCCCCTCGACTCTTTGAAGTTATGCAATGGTTGGAAGGAATTAAATGAGATTTTAGAATGCTCTTTCTACAAACTTCAAATTCATGTGATGTTTAAATTGAATTAAATAAGGATTAGACTTGTCTTGGGCTTCCAAATTTCATGCAATGTCTATACAAAGTCAAAGGAGATATTTTCGAACCTTCAAATTTTATGCAATGGTTAAATAGAATTAAATAAGATAATAGATTCACACTCTTTCTTCAACCTTCAAATTCACAAAATAATAGTTACAAGGAATTAAATGACACTTCATAGTCATGCCCTCTCCCGAACCTTCGAATTTCATACAATAGTTGTGTGGCATTAAATGAAACAATAGACTCGCATTATTTCACAAACATTTAGATTCATGCAATGAATCTAAGGAATTAAATGAGATATTTGACTTAGTTCTTTCTCGAACCTTCAAATTCATATAATGTTTAAATGGAACCAAATGAGATCGTATGCGCATACTCTTTCTCAAAACTTTGACAAAATGCAATAGTTAAATGAGACACTAGGCTCTTCTCGAACCTTCAAATTCATAAGATGTTTGAATGGAATTAAATGAGACAACAAACCATGCCCTTTCTCAAACCCTCGAATCCATGCAATGACCGTATATAACTAAATGAGGAATTAAGCCCATGCTCTTTCTCGAATCTTTAAATTCATGCATGATTTATGAGACATGATCCCCCCCACCCCATCCCTTGAATCTTCAAACTTAAGCAACAGTTATATTAAATTAAATTGAATATTAAATTATTATTTTTCTTGAACCTTCCATTTTATGCTTATTAAATGGGAACTCCCTTTAACCAAGCCATCAAACACTCAATAAGCCCAATGATTCCAAAAGGACTAAAACAGCCAAGCATCTCCACCAATGCACTCGACCATCATCCCATATCACCCATACCTAAGATCTGCCAAGCGGCAAAACTGCCTGGATACCTGTCTCTTGTTAAGAGGGCTCACAAGGCCACCCATCCATACTTCGAAGCCATGAAACCCTTGTCTAAAGATTTAGGGGCTTGGTTTGGCAACTTTTGTAGTGTTAGGTGGAGGGGAGCTTGAAAAAGGCAGCGGACATGAGGAGGAGACTTGCGGAGGTTCATTGACTGTAGATGGACGTAATAAAATAATAAAATGGTATAATAATGTAGTGGTTATAATCCTTTTCTTCAGATACAAATTTACCATTGGATGAATATAATAACATAGTAACTGATGATGTTTGGGCAGGATCCTCTTCGGCTAGCTATGATGATCATTTTCATATCAAACAAGCTTAAGACAATGAGGCAATGCATGACAATCTATGGATATTACAAGTGCAAAGAGGCCAGTTGGAATCCTTATCAGTGAGACAAGATGAGACACAATGGCCTGGCTGGAAGTTTTGGTGCCACTAGAGGCAGGCCAAGGTAAACTTCCACTCCCCTCAAATAGGCATGCATGAAAGGGGCCAGTTACAACTAGACACAAGAAGCTATCCATCAAGATGATGCTGATCTCAAGACAAAATTGGTGTATGAATGATCTACAATAATGTGGAATGGAATAAACATGGACAACAAGAAGAAGAATTGTAAGCATTCGGTCCTGGGATTCAAAGTGACCTGCTGCTAAAAGAAGTGCAAAAGTTGATCAAGGGGGCTGTAGGAAGAAGGCTAGAAAAGATTCTATGCAATAATGTGGTGAGTGAAATTGTAAGCTATGAGGCTTTTTTGTTGTTGACTGAATTTCTGTACTTAATTGACTGCATTCTTGTACTAAGGCTGGAGTTAATTGTAAGCTAGACATATAGCGAAATGCATTAGAATCTAAAGGTTTTAGGTTAAGTAGGAAAACACAATACATAGAGTGCAATTTTAATACAATTAGAAATAGCAATAAATGTAGAGTACAAATTGAAGACCATGAAGTTACTAAAAATGATTTCATTATTTAAGATCGATTATTCATAAGGAGAGATTGAGGATGATATTATTTATAGGATTAAAGTAGATTGGATAAGATAGAGAAATGCAAATAGAATATTATGTGATTGTAAAGTACTTGCCAAATTGAAGAAAATAATTATGAAATAGGCATAGGACTGGCTATGCTTTATAGTATGAAATATTGGGCTATTAAAAACATACACATACATAAGATGAATGTTATGAAAATAAAAATATTAAAATGAATGTATGGTAATATAAGAAATAAAAATAAAAAATAAAATTATTTGTAAAAAGATAGAGATAGCTCCAATCAAAGATAAATTAAACGAAGTACGACTTAAATAGTTTGGATATGTGCAACGTAAACCTAGAGATGCATCTATATGAAGAAGTGACTTGATACATATAGAAGAAAAAAAAAGATAGAGATAGATCGAAAATCACATGTGAGGAAATGATAATGAAAGAATTGAAATTTTTGTATTTTATAAAAAAAGACTCAAAATAAAGCTGAATGAAGAAAAAGGATTTATGTAGCCCACCCCAACTAGTTTGGGATTAAGGCTTTATTGTTGTTGTTATGAGTTATGATGGCTATATATCGTGGCAAGAATCCATGAGTCATCTTGCCTCCAGTATGGTCTCATTGAGCCTATTCTTATCTCTCCCATATCAATTGTTTGGTACTTGTTCCTGAGTGCTATCTATCTATTTATCTATTATTTTATTCATTTATTTTACTCATTCTTGAGCAAAGAGGATAAGAGTTGGTACAAGATACGAGGGCAACAAGCTTGGCACAAAACACAAGCGTGATCTCATAGGTTCATGATCTCTTATAAGTGCCAATATTGTTCCTATTACTAATCAACGGCTCAACAACTGTAGGAGAAAAATATTATCAAAAAAGTGAAAATGATTATGCAAGTAAAAAACAAAAAACATATTTGAAATGTAAAAAGGAAATTAAAATGACAGAATAAATTGAAAAAAATAAAAAATACTAAAATCATGAGAATTGGAATAGAAAATCTCTCTTCCATTTATGCCGAGAAGAAAGAAGGAAGGCTTTAGGAGCACCAGGACAAAATTAGTTCAAAAAATTTGAATCTATGATTTTTAAAAAACAATGCCAGATCCAATAAAAAAATCATAGATTTTGGTAAAAAAATCAATTAAGAATCGAGCTTTTTTTTTTTCTTCTCAAGTCTAGCTTTAAACGAGCTTTTTTTTTTTCTAGCTGAGCTTGAAATAAGCTTAATTCGAGAGTTTGAAACAAGCTCAATTCAAGCTCGAGCTTGAAATGAGCTTTTTCTGAGTAAGGTTTGTCGAGCTTTCTAATTATATCAAACGAGCAAGCTTGAGCCAAGCTCAAGCTTTTTGTAATCGAGCTCAAGCCAAGTTCGAACAGGGTTTTTCAAATTTAAACGAGCTCAAGCTCGAGCTTGAGCTCGAGTATTTCTTAATGAATTGAGCTTGAGCACTAAAAAGCTTGGCTCAGCTCGGCTTGATTACAACCCTAATCATAACTACTTGAGTCTCCCCCTCTATTGCCATGTCTATATGGTTGTCTTCTAGATTTAGAAGTGCGGCTGACAAGAATATTATTAGGCTAAGCAGGAGTTGAATTTTTTGTACCGAGTATCCTACTAAAAGCTTCTTCCAAAGAGGATATCTCAGGGCTAGAAAGAATTGAGATTTAGCAGCCTCAAACTCAAAAGAAAAACCAACCAAGAAACTCATAACCACCATCTTTTCTCTTTGAGCTTGCTGAACTTTCACATCAGTACTAAATGGAAGTAGTATATTAAGTTCCTAATGAGTCTTCTTAAAATCCATAAAGTAGTCAGTGAGAGATCATCTTTTTCTGCACGATAAAAGGCATGGCATACCTCATAAGTGCGTTTGATATTTTTCTTGCCAGTGTACACAAACTCCAAATAATTCATCAATTCTTTTACAAATTCATAATGATTTATCAAACCAACCATCTTACCATCAATAGAATTATGTATTTGCAAAAATAAATGGGCATCCTCTCTTAGCCATGAGATTTTTGAGTCATCGCTAGGTGGATCATCAGTTAAATGATTATCCATAGCAATACTCTGCAAATAAAGTCTAACAATTTTACTCTAATCTAAATAATTAGATCTATTAAGTTTGTGTTCTGTGATTTTTAACATCACAGGAATTACATCAGACATAATAACAGGCTTCTTTTCCTCCATATTATCAAATATCAGCCAAATAACAAAGCCAAAACCATACAAAGTTAAAAATACCTAAAAAATTTGAATCTATCCCAAAATAGATCCCACACCGAATAGATGCTGACCCAAATAGGTAGTAAACTTGTTGTAATGTTGAGGCAAGCAAAACGAACGAAAAAGGATCAGATTCTGGCAACAAAACTTCGGACAAAGGCTGATCGGTGAGTGGCACTTTCTCAGGTGTAGACGGTGAGAACAAAAAAATTTACCAAAAATAGAAACTTAAAAAAAACCTAAAACCTCATTGTTTATATATTTCAGAGTTATAAGCCCGAAAGCTCTGATACCATGAAATACAACTAGAACTCTAAAAAAGAGGAAAAAAAAGTAATTTCTGTATTTTTATTCATCAATCTCTTAGGTATATATACAAGCTACAAAACCTATGTTAGGAAGGAAAACTAATTACATCAAATCCCTATAAATCAGAATCAAATATATTTACTTTCTATTTTACAAATGCAATCTACTTCCTATTTAGAAATGCAATATGTAATAATCCTTATGAATCAGAATCAAAGATATTTACTTTCTATTCTAAAAATAAAATCTGTAACATTTGGCATAGCTCTTTATTGTTTGCCATTTTCTATTAATCATCGCTCAATCCGGTGGAGTAACCATCTCTTGTTTTCTCAAAAAACAAAGGTCCTCTCTCAAACATGGGTAATTGCACCCACAATATTAATGCAAAACCAAATGCTAGCTCTCTCGAACCTTCAGGTTCATTCACCAAAATTAAATGACAAATAAATGCTGAGATATATATAGGCCACAAGAGAACTCAAAAACTCACCCAACCACCATGATAAACATCTCATGAAACCAAAAAAAGCCCCCACCATGCTTCCTACCAAGCATTGTTGAACCTACCAATGGCCCTTCATGAAAGAGAGAGATAGTGATCAAAGGTGCCATCCCTCGATGAGCACCCGTCCCATACCATCCATACCTACCTAGAAATAGCTAGCTTGAACTCACCATGGTTTTGCTTCTCTCCCACAGCTTGCTCCCAAGGGTCCAATTTGCTCCTAAACATAGGGAACCAATGGCCCTTCAGGGGCTTGAAACCTTTGATTATCTCAGCATGGAGCTTTACTAGCGACAACCGTTGGCTTGACCCTTCACCAAAGGTGATCCCAACAAGGAACATAATGGAGGAAGGTAGGGACTCCATACTAGAGCGATGAGCTGACTTGGAGGAGGATTTCCTGGTGGAAGAGTGGATGGCTGCGGCGAAACTAGGGAAGCCTAGCACATCTATGTGGGTGATGCAAAAGGTTTGTTTATTAGATTTATAGATTTTTTTAATTATTTTTAGATGCATATTTATTTTATTTTTCAAATATTTTTCAAGTTCATTGGAAGTTGTTGATGAATAAAACCTAGCTAGGCCTTTCTTAGAGTTAGACATAATATAATCAAGATCAGTGATCCAATCTTAACGAGACAAGAGCCATCTCAGTCATTCCATACTATCCCAAAGAGATTCCTAGACTTATCTCAATCATCCCATCCCATCCTATCTCGACTATAAGAAATTAATACTCTAATTTTAAATAGATCTAACGTTTGAAGTTCAAATATATTTAAAATCAAATGAAGCACTAAAGCTTTATAAAAAATAGAAAAAAGCATCAAAAGCAAGTACTCGGATGTCTAATTAGGAATAGAATCGGGATAGGACTTAGGGCATATTATTCCCTCTAAAAACCGAGATATGTCTATCCGTCAAGATTTAAAACCATGGTCTAAATCATCTATAGTTTTAGAAATATGAGTCATCATAATCAAGCATTAAAGCGATGTAAATAGGGACAAATAAATGGAATTAATGGTTCGCATAAAGTCTCTAAGTATGAATTGCTCAAGGAAAAATCAGACTTAAATGCAATAGAAACCTTATGATGATAGTGATGGAAAGTACTCATAAGAAGAGTTTACAAATATTGGTTTCAATTTCTATCATCACAAATCCAAATTCTTTTGGTGCTCTTAATCAAGTTTGATGTTGGATATAAGATGGGTCCTGTTGTTGTTCGTGGTAGGCTTCAACATTGCCAATATTAATTGCATGGCTAATTTAGTTGATAGCATGTGAATGGATTAAGCTTGAATAATGAAGAAGTACATTATACATAATTAGGAAGTTATACAAGGTTAGAGAATATAGATAAATATAAATACTGCATAAAAAATGAGATGATATGGTTTATATAAAAATTTTTGCAAGCAATTGTGGGCAACATTGATGTAGAAGTAAAGTATATATATTTATGTGATTATTGCTCTCATTGTACCACATCTATTACACATGATATTTTGATAAAGATTTAAAGAAAAAAAGAATTAATCAAACTTGTTGTGATATGATACAGTTTTGACTTCTATAATTATCAATGCTCATCCCCTTTTTTGCTTTTTAGCAGAGGCAGAATAAGGGTGCAGGAAAGATGCAAGATCTAAAATGGTGATATCATACATATATTGCTCAAAAGAGCACATTATCAAGAAGCGCAAAGATAAAATGGAAAGGAATAGCGCATGTAAGATATGACTGGGAAGAGGATGTGATAAAGCCAAAAATTCAAGCATGACAAGGACATGATCAAGGCCAAGTATTCAAGCATTGCTGCGGCCAATAATAGAGCCATGACCGATTTTGTTTACATAAACATGACAATGTCTCCAAAAAAATAAATAAATAAAAACATAAAAGAGAAAAATTAAGAATGACTGGCCATCTTTTGTATGTAATTATTGCAAACAACTTCAGCAAAATGAGCCTATGAATTCCTAGAAAGAGTAATGCAAGAATTTTCACCACTTCTTTGTAACCCATTAAAAACTTGTTGCAGCAACCCTTCCATTGATAATTATGTAAATAAAAAAGCACAAAGTATAAAATGTCTAATGACTTAAAATATTAAGTCATACGTGTCTACAAACTATAAAAGATGCACTATGCATGTACCTCTTCCAAAGAGGGTCAAGCATGTAGAGTAGAATCCTTGGTGAGATATTTACTTTGGAATTAGTCCATTGCCTTGCATTTGTTCATGTAATTCCAACCTTTTTTTGGCTACATTGGGAGAACATTAGGGCTACAAACGAGTTGGGTTGACCCATGACCCAACCTATTCCGATCCAATTAGATCGATGTGATTTATATTTGAAGACCTATCAATTGCATTGGATTTAAAAAAATTGAACGCGATCTAAATTTTAGGTTAGGTCTACCTCTTATATTTTTCAACCCGACTAAATGTATATCATCCAGATCTAATTGAAATCAAGAAAAAATGAGCCTAACCTGATCTAAACCCAATCAACCCTAACCCAAAAACGTTGATCATATAAATTTCCTTCCCTTTCACTCTCAATAATTTTCCTAATTCATTGAAGAAACTCTTATTTAAACTAATTCCACTTTTTCATCTCAACAACTAAGTTTTTTTAATCTATTTTTACTTAGTTATATTCAATTATTCAAATTTTATTATTTATTTTGATGAATTATTACTTATAATGTCCTTACACATATAGATACACATACATATATACATATATATAGAGATAGACTTCGTTATATTCAAATATAGTAAAGTCTAAATCTAATTACCTTCCTCACCCTTGGATCCACACAATTCACGAATCACAAAAATAAAACAAGATGAAAAAAGGTGAGGTGGGTCCGGAATTCATGTGAACCCAAAGGTGAGGGACATGCATGACTAGATCCTAGACTTGGCTATATTCAAATGTAGCCAAGTCTACCTCATATATATGTTGCTAATTATTATATTTTAGCTAAAAAAATAACTAGATGCATAACTCAAACTGCAAACTCAACCTAAGTTATATCCGAATTCAAATGTTTTGGGTTAGGTTCTCCTGACACAATCCAAATTATCCGCTAGATCTAAAATCTTTTTTATACACCTGTCTTAACCCAACCCAATCAGCTAATGGGTGAGATTTAGGCCCAAAATCATGATCCAAATATGAAACCATGTTAGGTTGAGATCAAGCATGGCCCATTTTAACTCAACCCACTTGCAACCCTAGAGGTCATAGGCCTCAACAATAATAAAACAAATGCCTTCAGCATTAACAAGGACATTTAGTCCTGCTATCAATGTAGAAGAAATGGAGTACTACTAATAGCATGATGGTGTTTTGAGACTCCATATCAGCATTAAAAAACACATCACAGTCTCGTATATTTTGACATCCTATTTTAGGTTTTGACTTCTAAATACAAATTATTGAATGATGTGTAATGAGTACCTAAATCCAACATAATAATAAAAGCTATTCAATGGCCATGAAAAAAAATAGCCATTTAAAGAAGTCAATATATTACTTACTATTCAGGTATATTCCAATAGAAACAAAATAAAAAAAACAATAGATGTAGAGGAAACCATAATTTAGCTTAGATGAACAAAGTTCATAAAAAAATAGCAAAAATAGAATTGAACTTGTTTTGATGAAGAACTTAACAAAATATAGAACATTAAAAAGCTATTATCAAAATTATTTCACCTCCTCAAAAGGGGTAGCATGAATTATTTGTTTTCTATTTCTATCCTCCAATCCAAGTCTTTTTCATTTTTATCCACAACCATTAACATAATTATTTAGCTTTTTCTCAACAACTTGATGTTAGAGTTATAGATCCATATTCATTAAGTATTCCTAGGATAACATATATCCAATATTATTTCAGGTTTCTCCTTCCTTACAGCCTCCATCCATATTAATTCCCTCCATAAATCTAAGATAATAAATAAAATTAGAATTAACACATTACCACAACCGTATATCAAGTGGGAAACGTTGAGGACTATTTTGTAGATTAAGTTTAGTAAAATTGGTACATAAAAAACTCAAGATAAATGAGTCTTGCCACAATATTTTTTTGGCTGCTTTTAATGGAACATATTTTGCTAATTAACAAGTCAACAAACTTGAAAATGTGAGTTTTGTTATATAAAAAAAAGGTTTTACCTATTTTTCATGAAACATATTTGATACTACAAATTCATGTTTATAATGATCTATTTTAAGAAAATTTAGAAGCATTAGGTATTTCTAAATTTGTCGGTCTGGAACATCAATATGTTGCATGAACATCAATATGATATTACCTAACTTTCTAAATTAAGGGAATAAAAAAAAAGTTATGGTAAAAGAAACTACATAGAAAATGTGTCACGCATCAAATCCATCACCCCAGGCTAGACACGTGACATGGTTGCATAATCCCTAAGGCATAACTCTAGGAATTATGTAAGACCTTTCAATAATAAAACATCTCATTATTGTTTTTTTTTCCCCTCCAAATACATGGTTAAGACACATTTGGTAGCAGACACAAAATTAACTACCACTCTCGTCAGAAGTCCCAAATTGAACCCGGAAGCTAAGTGTCCTGTAGCTCTAAAAAGAAATACAATAGTAATGATATAAGCTGATAACTTAGTAAGAAATCTCCTTCTACACACTAACATGAAGAATGATACACTAGTAATCATCAAAAAAGTAAACCCAATAAGGTAGCTTCAATAGCCATAATTGCAACACTAGCATATGATATTTAAAAGAGATCTAGTACAGAGAGTTGGTCAATGTAGCATGATGATAACAATAGTAACGATGACAACATAAGTAAGATAATCACATAATCAAGATAACAAGATCATATATGCAAACTTCATAGCTCATATCAGTAATGCCACATATGCTATATTTCATAATTTAAATAGTAACATTAATCTATAATAATGTCAGATTTATGTGATTGAGAACTGATGTAAAACTAATAGAGAAGGAAAGTAGTCAGAAAGAGAAAGAAGAATTCAAGATGGAGAGGAGGAAAGATAAAGAAGAGAGGAAGTGAAGAAGAGAGAGAAAGAAGCTTTTAAAGGCAGGATGCCAAGAAATAAGTCCGTAGGATAAAGCTAACTTAAATGTAAAACAAGTCCTAAACATATAAAGTCAAAAGAGATATTCCTAGGAAAAAAACTATCTTAAATGCAAATCAAGTTTCATGTTTTGAAAAAAAATACATATATAAATGCTAATACATAGTTCCTAGTTTTTGAAATTTGTGTCTAAAATAAGAGCTCTTAAATGCTTTGGCAGGACCTCCATCATTATGATACACACACACACACACACACACACACACACACACACACACATATATATATATATGCCAAATTCCATAGCCTTAATCCACCATAATTTCAAGCTTTTTATTTATCATTACTTGTTGCATACATTGGTTTGGCATATGGACTGGTCACGGCCACACTCCCATCGGTAGCCGACTATACAAGTGTTAGATATCATGGCACATAATACATCACTAGGCAATACGCTCACCATGGTACGCAAGACGTCACTAGACCACACTCTCACCATGGAATGCAAGGTGTTACTAGACCACACTCCCACCATGATACATAAGATGTCATTATGCCACACTCTCGCCATAGTACGCAAGGTGTCACTACCTCGCTAGACCATATGTTAGCCATAGTACACAAGTCATCATTGGACCATACGCTTACCATAGTACGCAATGCGTTACTAGGTAATATGCTCGCTAGATTATGCAGTGGATCATTATGTCATACAACATAGGCTAATGTGACAAGTCCAGATACCCTCTTTTATCCCTTAGTATATTATATTTGTTAAGTTTACTTATCATGTTCAATAATAAGCTAGATACAATGCAATACTAAGCAATGCTACACTAGGCAATAATTCGACACAGCTAGACTAATTGCACCCACCCATTTTATATTTTCTTATAATTTTTAAGTAATGACATGTATAGTTCATATTTATCATCATCATCATTGCTTTCATGGGAATTCATACTTCATAATGATATTATAATAGCACCTCATGAGATATTTATAGTAATATACGCAATTATAGAGTAATATATGGCACAAAAATAAAATATTAAGAATCCATAAGAGAATTATGTTCAAAATTTTCTACCTTCATTGAAGCACAAAATCAAAAAAAGAATGCCAATCTAGTTGGAGGCCCAGCTAATGCTCCTGGCACCTACCATCAGGTGGCTAGGAGTGACCTCTCTAGGATTAGGCTATAGATCAAAACATGCTACTAGTAAAAATTAGGGGCTAGAGGAATGGTAAAGGGAGATAATCTTGGACAGAGAGAAACTAGAGAGAGAAAGTGAGGCTAAAGAGGAAAAGAAGAGATAATAAATAGGTGTGGTGTGAAACAGGGGACCCGTTCCCCGTTTCGCTTGGTCCGCACCGATAGAGAGAAAGAGAGGAGGGGGAGAGGGCGAAGGAGAGGGAAAGAGGGGAAGGAAGGGAAAGAGGAAAGATCGGGGCCCGAGGGGGTCCTTTGTTCGGTCAAATAGGGCCGAATAGAGGGCCTCTGTTCAGTCTTGATAGACCGAACAGAGGGGGTGAGGGAAGGAGGGAGGGCCAGAGCCGGGAAGGAAAGTCGGTGCGGAGGGGGCCGAAGCGGTCGAAGCCGAAGAGGGGAGTCAGTGCGGGGAGAGGCCGGAGCGGCATGGGCTAGAGAGGAGAGCGGTCGGGTGGGGTGTGGAGAGAAAAAAATGGATGGAGGGAGGGATTTAAGGGTAGTTTAGGATTGTAAAAAAAATTATGGGGTGTGGAGAGTAATTTTTTGGTATAGATAGAAATTCCTTCTGATGTGGGGAGCTTCTATTTGCACTACCCAAATTACTCAGTACACTCCCTACTTAACAAAAAAATATATCAATTTTATCCCTAAAAAACTTTACCAAAATACCCCTAGATTACTCTCAGCACCCCCCTTGAACAAAACACCCCCCTCCCCCCTTCCACATGAAATTTTTTTTTCTTAATCCATTTTGACCCTTATTTGAAGAGATTTCAATCTTCAATTAAACAATGGACAAGCAACTAGTGATTTGGGAAGGTTCTACGGATGCAGAGGTTTGTTTTTTAACTTGTTTCAAATTTTTTTTTTCATGGTTCATGTTTTGTTCGGCCACACAAGGCCGAACAAATCACATATGTTCGGCCACACAGGGCTGAACAAAAGGCCTCTGTTCGGCCCTGGTTGGTCGAACAGAGGCCCTCTATTCGGTCGTAATGGGCCGAACAGGGGCCCTTTGTTCGGCCCATTATGACCGAATAGAGGGCCTCTGTTCGGCCAACCAGGGTCAAACAGAAGGCCTTTGTTCGGCCCTATGTGGCCGAACAGGAGCCCACAGGGACAAACAGGAACCCTCTGTTCAGCCACATAGGGCCGAACAGGGGCATTGAGGCTTAGTGTTTAGGGTAATTTAGAGTTAGTGTTTAAAATGATTTTTTGACCGTGTAGGACGATGCTTCAACCGAATGCAGCATGATTGATTCCGAATGTGTGATGGATTACACAAATGAATTTACAACTTACAAGGTTTGATAATTTTGATTGTAATTGTTTTATTAGTTAACTGAGCAATATCTAAAATATTCTACTCACATTAAACTATTTATTATGTAGATATTCAAGAGTAGAGAAAAAATGTGTAATTGGTGTCAGAAAGTTGGGAGGTGGAATGGATTTGTTGTTATTATTAAAACTTCTTATTCGGGAGGCAATGTTAAGAAACCAAGAACCGTATTTGCTTGCGAGAGGAGTGGTACATGCAGAAGTAAATGCATAAAGAAAAAGGGATTAAAGACCAGGGCTAGTGCAACTAAGAAGTGTGGATGCCATTTTGCCTTAAGAGAAAAGAAATTGGACACTGTAGATGAGTGGATGTTAATGGTCGTTTGTGGTGTGCACAATCATCCGGCTGCGAAGCATCTCGAGGGGCACTCATATGCTGGATGATTATTTAAGCAGAAGACTTCATTGTTAGTGGATATATCGAAGAGTTTGGTTCGGCCAAAGGACATACTGTTCATATTGAAGCAAAGGGATGCACTAAATGTTACGACAATGAAGACGATCTGCAATGCACGACAGAGGTGTAAGGCTATAGAGAAAGTTGAGAGATCTCAGATGCAATATCATCTGGTTAAATTATATGAAGTAAATACATTGAATAGCATAGGAATTGTATTAAGTCTGATGTTGTGCGTGACTTATTTTGGGCACACCCTAGCAGCATAGATTTGTTACATGCATTTTCTCATGTTTTGATAATAGATTGCATGTACAAGATGAATAGATATTGTCTTCCTCTCTTAGAGATTGTGGGGGTGACATCCACTGAACTCATATTTTCTATTGCTTTTTATACATGGACTCCGAGCGGAAAAATAACTATACATGGGGATTAGAGAGATTGCGCAGTGTCATGGATGCTAATGGTCTACCTGAGGTGATAGTCATAGATAGAGACTTGGCTCTATTGAATGAAATTCAAAGGGTATTTTCTACAGCAACACATTTGTTATGTAGATGGCATATTAGTAGGAATGTTTTGGCCCAGTGCAAAAGATTATTTAAAACGAAGGAGAAATGGAATAAGCTTATAATGAGTTGGAATATACTAGTGTTGTCCACCATAGAAGACAAGTATAACGATCACTGGAGTGCACTTTAGAGAGAGTTTAGTACCTATCAAGATGCTTTACAGTATGTGTTAGAAACTTGGTTGAGCAAATACAAGGAAAGATTTTTTGCAGAATGGATGGACGGATGTAGGCATTACGAAAATGTCACAACTAATAGGTATCACAAGAAATTGATTCAATTAAGAACTTTATAATTTAATTACATTTTTATTATCTAGCTTTTATTTAATTTTATTTACTTTACTAGGGTTGTAAGTGCACTTGCAAAGCTTAAAAGATAGCTTGGATCAAGCCAAGGGACTTTCGAGTCATCTTGGACAAAATATATAGTTTTATTGAGTTGCAGCATAGTGACATTAAAGCCTCATTTGAGAAGAGTTTGATAGTTGTGCAACACAACTTTAAGCCTACTGAATTCAAAGAACTATGAGGTTTCATATCTATAAATGCATTAAATCATATCCTCGCTCAAGCGAACCAAGCCAATTTAGTTGGGATTGATGAATCAGTTTGTGGGTGTGCTATTCGATGCACACATGGTTTACCATGTGCTCATGAGATTGTGCAGTACAGGATGGAAGGTCAGCCTATTCCCCTCAACTACATAGATCCTCATTGGAAAAAACTTGATATGGTGCCTGCTTCAAATGTGCAAAGTATGAAGCTGAGCTGTTAACCAGAGTTGGATATATTTGCTCAAAAATTCAAGTAGTTAGATAGGGCTTCTCAATTGCAGATGTTAAAGAAATTGAGAGAGATTGCAAGCCCAGATAGTACTTCTCTTGAAGAACCTGCAAAAAGGATGACCGATTCACGTGGTCACGCTTCATTGAAGGTTGATACGTCTACTTGCCGTGACCTTTCTGCCTTTGAGTTGGTTCTCTCTAGACAAGATAGTTATTCATCAGGTACAAGCACCCTAATGGCTCAAGTGCAAAAGAGGCAGTCGAGGAAGAAGGTAAGAAGCATTTCTTTCATTTTTAACATTGAGTACCAATGTGTACCGGGGCGTGCCGATGTGTGCCAGCCCGTGTCGGGCATGCGGTTCAGCCCGTGCTGACCCATGCCGACCCGTGCCGTGTCCGTGCTGGAGCATACGGAGCGTGCCGATGTGCACCGGCCCATGTCGGGGCATGTGGTTCAGCCCATGCCGGAGCATGTCGTGCCCATGCCAAGGCATGCCGGAGCGTGCCGTGCCGGGGCATATAAGCCAACAATTTATATTGATCAAATTATTAGCATGCAATTGTTTGCAATATAATAAGAGTCATTCGATATGGTTTGCAGGTTTTTCATCCTCGAATCCGGTCATATAAGCCAACAATCTATATTGATCAAATTCCAGATGGGTTGAGGCCATTCATCCAGCATATCAAGGATGTAAAAGCTAATGGCAACTGTGGATTCAGGGCAATAGCTGACTTGCTGGGATTTGGAGAGAAGGATTGGCTTCGTGTTAGGAAGGATTTATTACATGAGTTGCAATGTCATTCAAAGCACTATCATGCATTATTTTCAATCGAATGGTGGTTGGATGAGATCGCTCATGCATTATCATATTTTTAGAATTGTCTATTATCTGACCAGTGGATGACTATGCCGGATATGGGGCACCTTATAGCATCCCGCTATAATGTTGTCCTATACTATCTCTCCTTGCAACAATGTCTTACATTTCTTCCTCTTAGATCGGTGCCTCTTCCTCCTCTATCCCGCAAAGATATTGCAGTGGCTTTCATAAATGGCAATCATTTTGTGGAGGTATAAATTAAACGTCTCTTACTTATCCTTAAATGACTCATAAATTAAATGGGTCATATTGTTTACTAATTTATATATTTTGTAGGTGTTTCTGTTGTTGAGTCATCCCGTTCCCCCAATAGCGACCAACTGGTGAAGATATCATTTACCATGTGCTTCCGAATGGGCAACTTTGTATGAATTTAGGATTCACTAGTTTAAATAAACTATCTTATCAGATGTTATTATTAGCGAGACTGTTGAGTTGTAGAGTGCATTTTTTATCAATCTTTAAATTTGTATAATGAAATTTCATTAAATTTCAATGTAAAGTGCATTAAATTTTGACTCTGGCTCAAAAAAATTAATTTAAATGAACTTTCATTCAAATTTCAATGTATTTTACAAAAAGATGTGCTAAAAGCTATAAAATACATAAGATACACCATCAATCCCCATCTCATCGTCGTTGATGCCTATACTGCTATGGCGATAAATGACTAGGGCCAGGTACATTAGGCTCAACTATAGAGATATGCTGATCCTGCAATACCTGTGTCGTCTTCCCAATAACATGCTACAGGTAGGTCCCCTATGCTATGACGCAGCCTCCTCCCAATCCATACGAAGAATGCTGGTGCCAATGCTAATGGCATCTGCAATATGCATCCCTTGCATGTTAGCATCAACATCATCGGAATGTGATCCAGAATAGATACTGGATCGGCTCTCTGGAGGGTGAACAACCGGGTGCATGATACGAGAATACCAATCCATATATCCTACTACACAATCTGATGGTTGGGTCACCAGATGGCTCCTGCTCGCTCGACTCAGCAGGTGATTCTCGCACCTCTCCCACATCTGATCATAGAAGACATACTGAATGCGGTACGATGCTGCTATCAATCCTCTGCTGGCTTGCTCAGGGGCTAGTGATGCGCGGGGGATCGTCTGTATCATGTCGAACTATCGTAGAACCCTTTTAGGATGATAGGGTTCTATGGCATCTATGCACTTTAGGCATCCACTAAAGAATGCAATATCTTGGAATGGACGATCCTCCGAATATGACGATGGGGATCCCAAACTACCTGCAACAGATAAATCCTAATCAGTTTGATAATATATAGCAAATTATAGAAATATACAATTGTATGGTCTTATGGTACATACTTCATCAGCCCTCAAAACGTCCAATGACTCGCGTACAATCACTAAATGGTCCATCGTGGTACGTGATGGACTGTCGGGAATCCATCGGTGCAAGCGGGGCCTGACATCAGTATAATCCAGGGATGGGTGAGGAGTGAGATATGAAAAATGCTCATAAATTCATGCATGGAGCAGTGTCATATATCCATTAATCTACCTAACGGATTCCCTAGATGCAATCCTCAACTGCCGATACAAATGAGCCAAGGCACCAGCACCCTGGCATATGTGCTCATCCTATCCAAATCCCGAAGTAGACAAAGATAAGCTATAAGCACCCTCATCCCGCTTTTATCAATAAAGAGTATGCACCCTAACAAAAATAGCAAATACCTTCGTGCTGCACACTCTATCCCTATGGTGGCTATCTCTATCAGATACAACATGAAAATAACTCTTCAGCCACTCTAACCTCATAGACTGATCGCAAACTGATAGCACCTTCTGACGCGCATCTACCTGTGATACACCTAACAACTCCACTAGTAGGTCCTCAGCATATCGATCACTCATCCTATCACATGATAGTGACACTGAGGCATCCATGACATTAATTCCGAATATGAGGGCAACATCATCCAACATGATTGTCTTCTCACCAAAGGGAAGATGGAAGGTGTTCGTCTCAGGCAGCCATCTCTCTATGAAGCCCGAGACAAGAATCTTATCGGCGAACCGATAAGAGCAGTGCACTAGTTTAACCAGGCCCAAGTGCTGAACTATTTCTCTGAACCTCCTATTTGATTCCGTGACTAATTCATAATATAGTGAACCAAGAATGGTTCAAGATAACAATATGAAAACATGGAATTCGGCCCTTGCAATAATTATTTTCTATACAGTGACCATTGTCACTGTGAAAACTGAAAATTGTAACTGAAAAGCTAGAGGTTTTGTATGTCTTACTTAATGTATTGATCCTAGGGTCGTTCTAACAATATGCAGACACTGAATTAGGGTTGTATCATAATTTTTTTTTCCATTTCCATATAGTGAACCCTGAATGATTCCATGCTCACTATATAGAAACTGAAAATTTTAGAAACAAACTATGTGGGATCCAGAGATGAAATTCATAAGCCATACAAACAAGGAATCTGAACCTTGGTGTATCTTTTCTCTTCCAGTTCCTAATGTTCTTCACTAAATTATTTCACGGTCACTAAATATAAACTAATAGGTTTGCATGCACAAAAAAGAAGAAGAAAGAAATGTAGTGAAACCAAGCACCTTATAAACTGATTCCTCCATCTTATGGCTGGTGTAATGATCAAATGGCTGAATTTACTTAACATCAAGATAATTTGTTAATGCATAGATGAAAACATTATTAAATATTCTTTGACCTTGCCATCTAATTGCATGCATGATGACATGTTTCATGCAACCATGATCCTATAACGCTTGCTACGATGACCTGTACATCATTTGCTCAGCGTAAAAGAACACGTCCAGCAGGTAGTAAACAAGCACATTCAAAGCCATCAGCAGTCAAAGACAGAAAGATAGCATTGCCTAATGGAACAACCAGTTCATGTCTCAAAAAAATCACCGGTGAATCAATTGCTGCTTATTCACAAAAGTCTTTTTGATAATGTTCAATGTGAAACAATATAAAAATACTAATTCATAGTCACAATACTTTCTAGAATTGTCTAGAGCAAGCATTTATCCATTATATGAACACAACAATCAATTTACTTGATGAAGAAAATGAATCTACATGTTTCTATTCTCAGCAACTTCATCAGTATGAACTGAACAAATTCAACTCCTCTCTTGATCCCCCAATATCATGTTGTATTCACAACATCAAACAAATTCCAACTCTCTCTCTCTCTCTCTCTCTCTCTCTCCCCTTCCTCGCCCTGACTCTTTGAAGTTATGCAATGGTCGGAAGGAATTAAATGAGATTTTAGAATGCTCTTTCTACAAACTTCAAATTCATGTGATGATTAAATTGAATTAAATAAGGATTAGACTTGTCTTGGACTTCCAAATTTCATGCAATGTCTATACAAAATCAAAGGAGATATTTTCGAACCATCAAATTTTATGCAATGGTTAAATCGAATTAAATAAGATAATAGATTCACACTCTTTCTTCAACCTTCAAATTCACAAAATAATAGTTACAAGGAATTAAATGACACTTCATAGTCATGCCCTCTCCCGAACCTTCGAATTTCATACAATAGTTATGGCATTAAATGAAACAATAGACTCGCATTATTTCATGAACATTCAGATTCATGCAAAGAATCTAAGGAATTAAATGAGATATTTGACTCAGTTCTTTCTCGAACCTTCAAATTCATATAATGTTTAAATGGAACCAAATGAGATCGTATGCGCATACTCTTTCACAAAACTTTGACAAAATGCAATAGTTAAATGAGACACTAGGCTCTTCTCGAACCTTCAAATTCATAAGATGTTTGAATGGAATTAAATGAGACAACAAACCATGCCCTTTCTCAAACCCTCGAATCCATGCAATGACCATATATAACTAAATGAGGAATTAAGCCCATGCTCTTTCTCGAATCTTTAAATTCATGCATGATTTATGAGACATGATCCCCACCCCATCCCTTGAATCTTCAAACTTAAGCAACAGTTATATTAAATTAAATTGAATATTAAATTCTTATTTTTTCTTGAACCTTCCATTTTATGCTTATTAAATGGGAACTCCCTTTAACCAAGCCATCAAATGCTCAATAAGCCCAATGTTTCCAAAAGGACTAAAACAGCCAAGCATCTCCACCAATGCTCTCGACCATCATCCCATATCACCGATACCTAAGATCTGCCAATTGTGGCAAAACTGCCTGGATACCTGACTCTTGTTAGGGGGCTCACAAGGCCACCCATCCATACTTCGAAGCCATGAAACCCTTGTCTAAAGATTTAGGGGCTTGGTTTGGCAACTTTTGTAGTGGTAGGTGGAGGGGAGCTCGACAAAGGCAGCGGACATGAGGAGACTTGCGGAGGTTCATTGACTGTAGATGGACTTAATAAAATAATAAAATGGTATAACAACGTAGTGATTATAATCCTTTTCTTCAGATACAAATTCACCATTGGATGAATATAATAACATAGCAACTGATGATGTTTGGGCAGGATCCTTTTCGACTAGCTATGATGATCATTTTCATATCAAACAAGCTTAAGACAATGAGGCAATGCATGACAATCTATGGATATTGCAAGTGCAAAGAGGCCAGTTGGAATCCTTATTAGTGAGACAAGATGAGACACAATGGCCTGGCTGGAAGTTTTGGTGCCACTGGAGGCAGGCCAAGGTAAACTTCCACTCCCCTCAAATAGGCTTGCATGAAACGGGCCAGTTACAACTAGACACGAGAAGCTATCCATCAAGATGATGCTGATCTCAAGGCAAAATTGGTGTATGGATGATCTACAATAATGTGGAATGGAATAAACATGGACAACAAGAAGAAGAATTGTAAGCATTCGGTCCTGGGATTCAAAGTGACCTGCTGCTAAAAGAAGTGCAAAAGTTGATCAAGGGGGCTGTAAGAAGAAGACTAGGAAAGATTCTATGCAATAATGTGGTGAGTGAAATTGTAAGCTATGAGGCTTTTGTGTTGTTGACTGAATTTCTATACTTAATTGACTGCATTCTTGTTCTAAGGCTAGAGTTAATTGTAAGCTAAACATATAGCGAAATGTATTAGAATCTAAAGGTTTTAGGTTAAGTAGGAAAAGACAATACATAGAGTATAATTTTAATACAATTAGAAATAGCAATAAATGTAGAGTACAAATTGGAGACCATGAAATTACTAAAAATTATTTTGTTATTTAGGATCGATTATTCATAAGGAGAGATTGAGGATGATGTTATTTATAGGATTAAAGTA